>CAHIKZ030005575.1:672500-685000 GCA_903632075.3 Acanthosepion pharaonis | reverse complement strand
TTCACGCATGCGCGTTGTTTGTTTTTTGATTTTGTCTACTGCAGAGTATAGTAGGGTCTGTTTGGCACAGTCTGTGAGAAAAAGAGCACCATGATGCAATTCACTCCACCAGAAATTGGGAAACGACATGCTGTACTGCTTAACATTCGCTCTGGAAGCTCCAATACGAATATTTCAGTGATTGGGTATCAATCTGAGGACAGTACTGAGAATTTGGAAAGAGTTTTGAAATGGTGATTACGAAGGTGGTTAGAGTGATCAATTGTGGAGGTAGTGCTACTCTGGGTCAAGAAGGTGGCTGCTGGAAGACCCTACGACTGGCAACTGGACTCTGCACCATGTCACCTAAGCAGAGGAACCCAGTCATGACTTACATCTGACCACCTAACACTCCAGATTGGCAATCCTCTTCATCATTCTGTGCGGAGCTCAGTTGAACGATAGACCAACAAAGATGAACAGAAGGCAAGGATCATGGTAACATTCAACAACTTAAACAAGGAGATAATCCAAAAGTCTTTTAAGAGATTCTGAAATCGTCTCAGAGCCGTGGTTGAAGCCAATGGCGATTTTATAGAATAAATTTACTCTTTAGTATTTCAAGATATTTTTGTGTAATTTTGGTAAATACATCTGTTAAAATTGGATGTCAGTGTTTTTTTTTCATATTTTCATTAATTTAGACGACAATTTATCCATCGGACCCTGTACACACACGCGCACACCAATACACACACACAAATGTGTGTGCGTATAGGATATAGGTATATATGTATGTATGTTAGTTTGTATGTATGTATGCACATATATATATATATTTGTGTGTGCATGTGTGTGTCTGTGTGTGAATACATAAGGTTATATGTGCTAGTAGGATATAGAATATCAACATGATTTGTAATAAATCAAAGTGAAAAAGTATTTATTTTTATAGACAACGAGTTTCGCTTTCGTTAGATAGGCTACGTCGGGTCAGAATGAAAGAAATCTGCGCGCGCGCGCGTGTGTGTGTGTGTGTGTGTGTGTGTGTGTGTGTGTGCACATTTCTTTGATTCTCACCCGAATATATACGTAAATATATACGTATATATACATATATATATATATATATATATATATATATATATATATATATATATATATATATATATATATATATATATATATATATATATATATAGCCATGCTGGCCGAAACTAATCGAGGAATCTAATTGAAATAAAAAGAAAACAATATACAACCCAGTGTGTCTGAAAATTTTAATTTCCTAATATTTTTTATTGTTCAAAACACACGCACACACAGACACAGACACAGACACACACACACACACACACACATATATATATGTATGCGTGTGTGTGTGTTTCTGTTCATATCTACCTATCTCAATCTGTTCATATCTATCTATCTATCTATCTATCTATCTGTTCATTATATATCTATCATTCTGCGCATAATCTCTCTCTCTCTCTCTCTCTCTCTCTCTATCTATCTATCTATCTATGTCACGTGCTAAATACCCCAGTATTACGCATATTTACATTTGTCTATATATTAGTCTTGTATGCATATGCGGCACTCTATTCTGTGTGCATATGATCACACACACACACACGTTGATTGATTGATTGTTTTATGGCATATTTTAAAACCTTGAAACTTAAGAAAATGATGTCATTATTGAATTGCCATTGAAAACCATTTCTAAAAGCAAACTATATTTTTTTTGCTATTACAGAAAAACGCCAAATGGTTACGAAATAATTATATTTCAAATATCTTCTATTTTTTCATAATTACCTTATATCTATTTGTACCTTTTATCTATTGCCAACTCAGCGATACACTTAATTTCATTTTACTTCCTTTTTATTACAAATTATTTCGTTTATAATTTTTTAATGAATAGCTATGCATAATTATTGGGTAACAAGTCGATTTTTATTGTGATTCTTCGAGCAGACATCAAATCCCATTGGTATTTGATTTGATATTTATTTCGCTTTTGATTAGTTGGCGACGTGTAATTAAAATAGAAAAAAACAATTTCTTACACACTAAGGATTGAACATTGATATCTGTCTGTCTGTTTGTTTGTCTGTCTATCTATCTATCTATCTATCTATCTGAATGTGTTCATATCTACCAATCTAATTTTGTTTCTATCAATCTATTGATCTTATTTTGTTCATATCTATCTAGCTCATTCTGTTCATATCTATCTATCTATCTATCTATCTATCCCATTCTGTTCATATCTATCTATCTATCTATCTATCTATCTATCTATCTATCTCAGTCTGTACATATCTATTTCAATCTGTACATATCTGTCTCATTCTGTTCATATCTATCTATTTATGCATCAAATTCAGTCTGTTCATATCTATCTATCTATCTATCTATCTATCTATCTATCTATCTATCTATCTATCCTTTTTAATGATTATACATTTTTTTATTTCCTCTCCACAAAAGAGACACAACTTTATTATCAATAACAATAACAAAAGGAACAGTCACCGTAATAATAAGAGTAATAATAATAATAATAATAAGAATAACAACAACAATGAAAATAAGAATATCAACAATAAAAATAATTATAATTAATCCCACAAGCAAAGTGCTTTTTTAAATAATATTGCTCCAAATAAAAGAAGTTTTTTTTTTAAAAATGTTTAATAAAAACAAAAATAAAACAAAAAACCTAGAAAGAAATCTCAAGCGCAAATAAAAATACATGTGTCTGTGTCGATTTATTTATAGCAATTGAATACATAAAAAACAAGCCTAAGTAGAGAATGAAAGTGAAACATTCGAAAGGATATTTGGCCAAACAGATATTTGGAACCCAGGTAAATTGAAATCACTGCGTCTTTATACCAAATTTATTTCTACAGAGGAACGTCAGTAAACCTGGATAAAAAAAAGATTTTATCCAGCACATGTATTAATTTTTCAAAATTCTCTCTCTCTCTCTCTCCCTCTCTCTCTATATATATATATATATATATATATATATATATATATATATATATATACACACACACACACACACACATATATATATATACACACACACACACACTATATATATATATATATATATATATAAATATATATATATATATATATATATATATATATATATATATATATGTGTGTGTGTTTTTCACTCGTGCATACGTGTTTCTCCATCGATTTTTTTTCATGTCTGTTTCATTCATTTCAATTCAATTTCTCGATATATATATATATATATATATATATATATATATATATATATATATATATATATTTATACGTTATTCTTACAGTTGACATATTTAATATATTTTCTGTTTATTTTTTAGGTATAATTTATTTAAATAAATTACATCTATAAAATAACGTGTAAACTGAAAATTTATTAAATAATTGACGACCTTCATCAATTTCATATGTATATATATATATATATATATATATATATATATATATATATATATATAGATAGATAGATAGATAGATAGATAGATAGATGAAGAACTGAGGACTTATTTTTAATCCAACATTTATATAACTTCAACCGTTATAATTAGAGGATATACGTGTATTTGAAATAGACCCCATATTTTTATTTTAAACAATGTATTATATATATCGCTTTCGCGCCCAGGAGAAATAATAATTAACAAAAATGATTCGATTCCTGCCGTAGTGTACTTTTTTCTTTATCATGATTTTTCGATTCGACGTAATGCACCCTGATTAAAATAAAAATAGGCCTGTATTTTAAATATGAGTATATACTGGGTTGGTGCATAATTATCAGACGTTTTTTAAACAATATTTATTATGAAAAAAGAAAGAACAATTCAACAATAACATTTTTAAATGTTTATTTCGGAGCATATGATTATCGACATGCATTTTTATAACCGGAAAATAAAATAATATTTTTTTTTGTTTAAAAAAGTAAACAAAACAACAATTTTTATTAACAAATAACTCGGCTGAAGAAACGCCTGATAATTATGCACCAACCCAATACTACGATAACCTTTGAAGTTATATATATATATATATATATATATATACCTCACTTTATTTCTCCCTCTGACCACATACACACACACACACACACACACACACACACACACACACACACACACTCGGTGTTCTTATAGACATTTTTTATTTTTACAAAATAGTGCTCAATGTAAATTTACAGAGCATTAATATTATAAATTAATTGATTTAAAATATATATATATATATATATATATATATATATATATATATATAATATTTATTTAAAAATTATAACATAAATATATTATAAAATCACTATAAAATAAATATATATATAATCATCCACTTTCGTAAATATATATATATATATATATATATATATATATATATATATATATATATATATATATATATATATATATATATATATATATATATATATATATATATATATATATATATATATATATATATATATATATTGATCCACTTTTTGTAAAACAATAAGTAATATGAATTTTGGCAGTTAAGGTGCGGGAATTCGAATCGGCATGCAGGGTTCAAATTCCGGCTTTTTCTGTTGTGTTCACTTTCGCATTGGTGTTCTTGAAAAACGCCTGAATACATTTCTTCTTCCTCCAGTTATTTGCTAAATAGTAGTGTAAACTGACCTCTCAAGCATTGACTGGTAGTCAGTCTACGAGAAGGACTACATAGAATTCAAAAACCGAAAAGAAAGAGCAAAAAAAAAAAAAAAAACACCACTTTCACAAGATGTAATGGCAATTTGTCGAAAGCCTTTCTCGAACACTCCCTGAAGCACCATGATTTATTTTTAAAATCATGCCATTCAAATGAATTTTGTGTAGCAAAGAATGAATTTGATTAAATTGAATGCTGATACTGACTAAAATGCATAAGATTCAAAATGCATAAGATTCAAATTATAATAAAAATAATAATAAAAACTATCACCATACAAGGATCTTGAAATGTAAATTTCAAAAGTGTGGCACATGTGGACATCAGTAATTCCAGTTGTAGTTAGAGTACTCGGATTGATTGGAAAAAGTTCCGAAAGACTTACTGAAGGCATTCCTGGTAGCCCATGCCTTAAAAAAATACAAAAAATTGTACTCTCATATAGCCTATACATTACGAAGAGCTTTATCAATATAAATTTTTTTTTTTTTTTTTACATAAATGTTCAGGGGAAGATATCATGAAGCTATTTCTGACCTTAGGTCTCTGGTTGGGATCCGTGAAAGAAATGTGTACACAACAGAAATCCAGGATAATAATAATAATAATAATAATAATAATAATAATAGACACGATATCATCAGAAAAGACAAGATATTAAGGAGGTGTATGCTTATTGACATAGCAGTATCATATGAGAGAAACATCTCCATAAAAATTATGGAGAAATTGTCCAAATACAAGGACCTGGAGATCGAGATTAACAGAATGTGGGCAATGAAGATCGAGACTGTACCAATAATAATCAGAGCTCTGAGTCTCGTGAGAAAAGGAATGGACAATTTTACAGTGTCCCAAGTAACATCAACATCTAGGCTACCCAAAAGATCGTCCTACTAGGAACATCCCATATACTAAGAATAGGGCTATCAATTAAATAACAAATCCCCTATAGGGCCTAAGGACCATAGTTTGGAGTCGGCTCTACAGGATACAAAGAAGGAAACATAACATACACAATTAATAATAATAATAATAATAATAATAATAATTGTTTTTATTTCCTTTGATTTCTGGCGTGTACACATTTCTTTCCGGATCCCGTCCAGACACCTAAGGTTAGAAATGGCATCTTGACACTTTCCAATGACAAAAAAAAAAAAAAAAAAAAATTACATAGGTAAAGCCCTTCGTAAAGTGTGGGTTGTACTTTTGAGAACAATTTTTTGTATCTCTTTGAGTTATGGGCTTCCAGGAATCTCTTTAATTAGTCTACTGGAATCTTTTCCAACCAATCGTATGGTTCCAACTACAACAGGGATTGTTGATGTTCCCATGTGCCACATTTTTGAGATTGTCCTTCTATTCTGATAGCTTTTTGAAGATCTTTAAAGATACATTGCAGTCTGCAGGGACTGCCATACCAATAAGGAGGCACTTTTTTTTGTGATCTTTAATAACAATGTCTGGGCAGTTAGCTTTGATTGTTCTGTCAGTGTGTATTGTGTAGTTCCATAGAATTGTAACGGATCCTATCTCCATAACCGGATCGGGGTGGTGTTCATACCAGTTTCCTTCCCGTAGAAGTTGCAGATTTTCCAGTGCAGATATTGGCCCACTCTGTCATGCCGGGTTTTATATTCAGTGGGTGCCAATATCGTGCAACCTGATACAAGATGATCAATCGTTTCTGGATATTTATCACAGAATCTGCATTTTGGGCTAACACAATATTTTAGTATATGTGCTTGATAACAAGCATTGGTCCTCTGCAGATTATTATTATTATTATTATTATTATTATTATTATTATTATTATTATTATTATTATTACTTTATTTTCTTTGTTTTCTGATGTTTACTCATTTCTTTCCGGATCCCGTCCAGAGACCTAAGATCAGAAATGGCATCATAGCATTTTTCACTGAGCAGTTTCGAAAAAAAAATCGCACATATTTTACATAGATAAATCCCTTCGTAAGGTGTGGGCTTTACTTGTGAGTACAATTTTTTGTATTTCTTTAAGGCTTGGGTTACTAGGAACCCCTTCAATGAGTCTATCGGAAACTTTTCCAATCATTCCGAGTGCTCCAACTACAACTGGAATTGTTAATGTCCTCATGCGCCACATTTTTGAGATTTCGATTTTAAGGTCTTTGTATTTTGATAGATTTTTGAAGATCTTCAAAGATACATTGCAGTCTACAGGGACTGCCATGTCAATAAGGAGGCACATTTTGTCTTTACGGTCTCTAATCACAATGTCAGGGTGATTATTATTATTATTAGTAGTAGTAGTAGTATCATTATTGTGTGTGGAATTATCTTTCCCGGGAGTAGTTTTAAGTACCTAATTACCAAGTCCCTTCCGGGTTCAATGAGTAAAAAGGGCACTGTAGGTGAGTTATCTATGCACATTTGGGGCCTTTCGTTTAGATGGAGAGGGTTTAGCCGATGTTATGAGCAGTTGTGCACAAAGTAATCTTTATTATTATTATTATTATTATTATTATTATTATTATTATTATTACCTTCACTTTCTTCATCCTCATCCTCCTCCTCTTTGGCTTCTTCTTCTTTAGTCCAATTTTTTTTCCTGGAGACCTGGGGTAAAGCATTGTTGTAAATATGTACGTTCTGTTTGAACAAATTTTGATGTTAAATGATATTTAATCTGTACAATGTTTACAGGGCCGGTTCAAAGGTCTCGTACCCCCTACCGAATCTATAATAATGGCCCCACCTTGAATTTATGCTGCAGATCCCCCACTCTACTATATTTCAATTTTCATAAGGTAGTATTCATATAAAATACAAATTTTATTGTAACCTAATTATGTACAATAATGGATCATATGAAATATAGTTGAACAATTCAAGTAGAAAAATTGAAAATAAATACAATGTATCTCAATATTTTGAACATCAACTTGGGAGATTTCTTGTTAAAAAGTTGAATAATTTTAACACATTAAACATTATGGATAAAAAATGATGAGTTTTATACAGTGCATTTCAAGATTTAGGATGAGTAAAAGAAATTCACGGATTTAGACAAAAATAAATAAATAAATAAAATAAAATAAAAAGATCTCAGAACGACCACAAAATCCATGAAAATTTTTCATCCTTTAATAGCTGTCCTCAGGTTAATGTTTAACATAATAAATGTAGGTAGAAAAAGAAAAAGTTGACAAGATAGCAAGAGTCACAAAGCCCAGCCCGGGGCCCCCAATCATGCGGTTGTCCAAGGGTAATTCCCACCGGTCTTGAGTGTTTATATTTTCTTTACGTTGATAATGTTCTCCTGAGTAGATGAGCCGTTCCACACAACGCAATATTTTTTTAATCTCTTGTAAACAGGACCTACCGAGGATTTTATTAATGTTCTTGACTATACCTTATTCTTCTTACCCATTTTGATCTTACCTTGTTCATTTTACCTTGTTCATCTTACTTTGTCCATCTTACCCATGGCGTCAATTATTACAGACATAACCGTACTTTTAAGCTGCCTCATTTTTTCCGTTTACATTTCATTCTCCTCATATTTACTTTTATGCAAATTATTATATTATATCCTTATAAGTACTTAATTTATGTCATTCCTTGGCTTGTGATCTACGTGTCATAAATCTACTTTGGTAGGCGATCTACACACCTTGCTTCTCTTTAGTATTTTAGCCGATTTAAAACTACAAGGGATAGAGAGAAGTGGAGAGCCATGATCGGCACATAAAAAAAAAAGGAGACAGGCTGTTTATTACTAGAATATTATTAATAGAATTTTTTTAATACTTGAATTACATTTTCTCATTTTTTTATATATTTCTTATTATGTTTTACTATGCAGAAATCATTCCAAATTAAAATTTGTACGGTGTAGACATTTTAGCCGATGTTGTTTATCGCTAGAATATAAATAAAAAAAGATATTATTTTAATTCCATTTTCTTTATGTTATATGTGTAATGACAAAAATACGCAGGTGTAGGCTTTAAGAGAGCTTTAACTGAGAATACAAGGTTCCCGTATAGTGTCCTTTTATAGTCCCAGTAAACATTAATAGCTCTCTCAAAGAGGAGAGAAAGAAAACAAGGGGAGACCACTCTTGATTATTCATAACAATATGTACTTTATATTATGTTTTACTATGTAGATATCATTCCAAAATAAAATTTGGACGGTATTGATATTTTCCTTGTAGATAATAAGTTAAAGCAACACCTACATTTTTATCTGATGGCACTGTCATATATTCAAGAAGGTACTTTCTTTGATAATAGATTTTATCACATCTATTAGCTTTTAGAGGTATGTCAGTATAAATGGTTTATCGACTGATTATTTTTACGGTTTATCAACCTTTTACGGGCTATTTAAAGCCAGAAAATATTTTTAGATTGTAAGAATTTGGCGGTGTTGGATAATAATGATTTTACCAATACAAGTCCTGTTAATTAACCCATAGCTGAAGAGGTGGATTCATGCCTTTCCCAAGGGTATTTGCGTGCAATTTAAATATAACGAACCTGACTGGAAGCGAACCTCGGCTCTGTCCAATTTCCAATTCTGAGCCGTTATCACCGCATCCCAACTTACAGCACCTCAGGTCCCAACCGGTCACTCACGTAGGTATTAACCAGGCTCGACGTTGCTTAACTTTGGTGATCGCACGAGAACCGGTCTTTCAACGTAAGCCCAGTATACTGCCTGTCAGTATGAATGGTAAATTATTATTATTATTATTATTATTAGTAGTAGTAGTAGTAGTAGTAGTAGTAGTAGTATTCCTCCTTTAGTTTGTTTTTTAATATACTTTTTCAAATCTGGGACCTGAAGTAAATGAACGTTTTTCTTCGGAAGTTATTGGAAGATTTTGTAATCAGTACGTATTACGACAGTCATCTGTATTTCAGATGAAGTCGGTTAACTAGGAGTCTATAAATATGAGCATCACTGCATTTATTCCTAGTGCTCCCGTTACTACTAGAATACCGGCAGTGATTAACACTTGAACTGACAGTTGCCATCCAGAGCTATGGAAACCGGTCTGTCCGGCTATTTACCCATAGCTGGAGGGGGGAGAAGAAGAGTATTCATACCTTTCGCAAAGGTATTAGCACGTAAGTGAATGTAATAGACTGGAATTCGAACTCGGCTCTCCGATTCCTTAATCCGAGCCGCTATCCATTACTGACACTTATAATAATCAACTAAAGCTATTTATAGCTTCGACTGAAGTCTTAAAATTTCACACTAAACGTATGACTACGAATAAACTCGTTGTTGGCGTCCGAAGATGGAAATGTATCAGAAAATGCCAAGAACGAGATAACTCGTAGTGAGCACGAGATAACTCGTAGTGAACACGAGATAACTCGTGGTCGGCATCATAATAAAATTAGTAGTTGACAGTAGTGGCGTACAGAGGTTAGGTTCGGTGATGTCTGGGGTTAACTCCTTGATTGTATGACCCCAAGACTCAAGTCGAGGGAAGGGTTTAGGGCCTAGTACTGAGAAATGTGAGAAAGGATGACATTTTAAATCTGTAAAAAAAGATGAAACATGAAATAAACACTTTGTTTAAATTGTTGCACTCTCTGCAACCCCCACCCACCCCCGCACTTCTGCATGCTGCTGTTTGGCAGTCAATGTGTTGAATGTCACATTCGTATAATTTATCAGATTTGGAGAATTTATCAGATTTTTTTTTTTATCAAATGAAAGGGTCGTGATCATGTCTCTAAGGTAGTTCTTTTTTAATAATTCTTTTTAATAATTTCTCTTCAAGTAAGGCAATGGAGCCACTAAGACGTAAGTGGTTAAATGAGCCTGAGAGAAAAGAAAAAGTTTAAAGATTGCAGTTGAATTTTTGAAGATCAAAATTGACTGGAAAGCAAGAAGTCGGAAGAGAGTTCCACAAGCGAGAAAACTTTTTTTATATTATTATTATTATTATTATTATTATTATTATTATTATTTCCTTTGATATCTAGTGTGTAAGGTTAGAAATGGCAACATGACATTTTCCACTGACCAATTAAAAAAAAAACACAAATAAACCAAAAACATATTTTACATAGATAAAGCCCTTCGTAAGGTGTTGTACTCGTGAGAACAATTTTTTGTATTTCTTTAAGGCATGAACTTCCAGAAATCCCTTCAATGAATCAACTGGAATCTTTTCCAACCAGCAGTTGTTGTTATTCCCATGTGCCACATTTTTGAGATTTCGATTTCAAGGTCCTTGTATTTTGATACCTTTTTAAAGATTTTGAAAGATTGCATTACAGTCTATAGGGACTGCCATATCAATAAGGAGGCATTTTTCTTGTTATTATTATTATTATTATTATTATTATTATTATTAAGTGAGGTATCAGTACACCGACAAAGTAACACTGGCGTGCAAATATATAAAAACCGAATACAACTTATAATTGTATTTTAATCAAATGAGGTTACAAACATATGTATTAGAGTAGAATGTACGTGATATAGTGACAAGTTTTAATAAAAGCAACACATATTTATTATTATTATTATTATTATTATTATTATTATTATTATTATTATTATTATTATCTTTCATTTCGCTTGTATACACATTTCCTTCCAGGTCCCAAGTTAAGGTCAAAAATGGCTTCATGATATTTTCCACTGAACATTTTTTTGTAAAAAGAAAAATAAACTAAGATCACACACATTTTACAGATAAAGCTCTTCGTAATGCATGAGCTGTAATTGTGAGTGCAATTTTTGTATTTCTTTAAGGCATGGGCTACCAAGTATCTCTTCAGTGAGTCTATGGGAACCTTTTCCAATCAATCCGGGGGTTTCGACTAAAACTGGAATTTATTATTATTATTATTATTAGTAGTAGTAGTAGTAGTAGTAGTAGTAGTATCGTTATTGTTGTTGTTATTTTACTTGGTATACTGAGGTATATTGAGCTATATCGAGATAATTATTTATTTTTTAATATTTAGTAAGTTCAATAAAATTGTCACATTATTGTCCATTTATCTGCGAATTAGAAATAATCTGGGCACGAAAAATATAATATAATATAATATATATATATATATATATATATATATATATATATATATATATATCCTTCACTTGAAGGAACCATATTTTAAATCAGTTAATTTATAATATTTATCCTCTGTAAATTTACATTGAGCACTGTTTTGTAAAAATAAAAAATATCAATTAAGAACAGCGGATTATATATCTTACCGTTTTTTCTTTTTAGTATTATATATATATATATATATATATATTTTCAGTTTTTGCCATTACCTGAGGAGGCACAGTTTTAGTGCTGAAACATGAGAGCTATTGTGTAGCGATTTTTAACGTTTTTGTTCTAATCTCATATATTAAATAATATTAAGCTCGATTCAGTATTGAGCCCTTTTTAAAAAATTAAATACTACAGGCAGTGTGTGTGTGTATGTGTGTGTGTGTGTGTGTGTGTGTATGTATGTGTTTTGAACAATAAAAATATTAAAAAAATTAATATATATATGTATATATATATGTGTGTGTGTGTGTGTTTTGAACAATAAAAATATTAAAAAATTAATATATATATATGTATATATATGTGTGTGTGTGTGTGTTTCGAACAATAAAAAAATTAATATATATGTATATATATATGTGTGTGTGTGTGTGTGTGTAATGAAAGGCTTGGATTTTTATTTATTAATCCAACATATTCAGGCCTGTAGATAAAAATAAATAAATATGCTCTTTGGTAAATA
>CAHIKZ030005575.1:660000-667500 GCA_903632075.3 Acanthosepion pharaonis | reverse complement strand
CGGTCGTCTCGGGCGACCAAGGTCTGGGGCGATCTGGCCGGAGAGTTTAAAGTGGCGGTAGCAACGGCTATAGCAGTGGTAGGGGCCGGCATGAATGGGCTCCGTTCCCATCCGCTCCACCACCACCCACACCACCAACAACAACAGCATCAACACCACCAACACCAAGCCCAGCACCATCATCCACATCATCAGCAGCAACAACACCCAGCTGCTTCGCAACACCATCACCACCATCAACAACAACAACAACAACATCACCACCAACAACAACAGCAACAACAACAACAACAACAACAAGAGTCCATAGCTCTTCATCATGGTATTACACACATCCCCCCATTATCGCTCCCTCCCCCGTTGCCGCCGCCTCCGCCGTCACTGCCCCCGTCAACCACGCCGGTATCGTCAACACCTGCAACTTCATTGGCCACGGGTCACTATTCACCCCCCTTTCGGAATGTGGATCGGTTACGTTGCATGAATACTGGGACGCTTACGGTAGGTATTTCACCTACAAAGTTGAAACCCCCAACCCCCGACATTAAAAAAAAAACAAAAAAAAAAAAACAAAAGATGAGGGACCTACTGGTCGGTATAGTAAACATTACTGTTTTTTTTGTTTTTGTTTTTTATTACACAAGACATCATAACTTATTCGATAATTTTGTTTTTATGTTTACATATGTACAGGTAATTTATAAAGAAAGACCGTTTGAAATTTAAAATATTGAAAATCAGCTGCAATTTTTTTTCGAAAAGGAATCGTATTACCCTTTGTATGCGTAATGATTGTGTATATGTTGTAAAAGAAAATTGTTTTCTTTTCCTTTTAACAGATTAATTCTATCATGTACAGTTGCAAAATTAGAAATATTTCAAACTGCACACAGATTTTATAAATTTCCTGTATATAAACAACAGGAACTAATCGGAAATATATATTTTAAGATAGTTTTTATTTTGATAGAATTTAGAAAAAGGGCTTAAAATAGTCTTTTTAAATCAAGTCATCATTTAAAAAGGAGAATTAATTAACATATATAAATTCTTTCTTTATCTTGAAACAATCCCCTACGTGCGTTGGCAACCTGAGAACCACACATATATATATATATATTCTGTTCTTTATATAGGAAAGAAAAGCTGAGGGTCATTTCTACGAATAAATACACATCCTTTTACTGTTATTTGAATTTTTACAATTGCTTTAATTCTCTCTATCTATTTTTCATGTCTATAAAGTTTGTATTTGGCTCGCATTTCACAAATATGCGCATACACGCTCCTATACATTTTACGCACATACACTATCTATCTATCTATCTATCTATCTATCCGTTTGTCTATAAAACCATCGAGTCTTTCTTTGGTTATTGAGTTAGACAGGCGTATGTACGTAAGTGATTATATGAATCAGTTTAAATATCCTCACTGGGTGCCGCATAATTTCGGACTTGTGTCACATCTAAACTACACTTGGAAAATCACAATAAAGAATATATTGTTTTACACATTCATACACACACAAACACATACACACACACGTATATATATATATATATATATATATATATATATATATATATATATATATATATATATAATATATAAAGAAAAGAAAAGAACAGTAAGATATATAATCCGGTGTTCTTATAGGTATTTTTATTTTTACAAAATAGTGCTCGATGTAAATTTACAGAGCATTAATATTATAAATTAATTGATTTAAAATATGGTTTTTTCCGCTACACAGATCTAACCATGTTTCAAAAATGGAAGCTAAAAGCCACTAATTTAATTTTGCAATTAAATTAAAGACATTAGTTCCATTTCATCCTCAAGCGAATTTTGGAGTAACTTTTAAAATTACTGGGTTTTAAAGACACAGCTAAAATCACGTTTCCATGGTTACAGATAAATCTACTTCAAACAAGGGGTGTCTGGGTTTTCCTTATGTCTGTATCATTGTATCGGTTATTAGCTACATTTTGGTAAGGGATAGGGATTTATCTTTCAATGAAATCTGACATCCGTTGAATGCATGTCGTCTGGATTTTTTTTAAATTTATTGTTAACGGCAAAAAAATTCTTACGGCATTTTTTTCTATTTGTAAATTTAAAGATTTTCGCGGGTGTTCAGATTATATATATATATATAGGTATTAATGTGTATAAATCAAATAACTAGATATTAGCAACCGTATATACGTGCTTTAGCGTGCATACACAGGTAAGCGAATAAATATTTACTCAATATTATAAGGTGTAAACAAAAGAGTGCTCAATGTGATTAGACAGAGCTAAGAAGTATATATTAATAAATATACATGCACGTACGTTCGAAATGCAACTTAAAGTTTCGTTGTTCTACCAACTCATCTGGCACGAATTATTAATTATGATTTTAAAAAATATACTGGGTCTCATGGAAGGAACGCTAAATTAAACGCAGATTCAAACTTCAAATTTAATATAAACTTTATCTTATATATATATATATATATATATATATATATATATATATAAAATTATGTATTTGGGCAGCAATTCCTCTTTGATACAAGCTTCGTCAAATACAACTGACAAAGCACTAAGATTATTTTTTTATTTAAATTTTCTTGTGTTCTTATAAATTAATTCTTTTCATAACATACATCATAACAGGTATAATATATTTTTCTGGACATTATATATATATATATATATATATATATATATATATATATATATATATATATATATATTACTACAAATGTTGTTATTGGACACAACGTTTGAAGTAATATAAATGGCGGATTAAAATAAATCCATTAATTCTTTAGAAATATATATATTTATCTCTCTCTCTGTGTCTCTGTGTTTCTCCCTATCTATTTTCTATCTATATTTTTTTATTTTATTTTATTTTGATTCTCATCTATTTAATCTATCTACCTATTAGGAGACTTTTTTTTGATATTTTTTTTTATTTTTTTTTTCTTTCAATTACTCGAATTTTGATTTTGATTGTATCTCCCCGTCATTAATCCGCAAAAAACGTCTATTTAATTTGTTATGCTTGAAAAATGCGATTAATATAAATCTTTGAATTAAGTGCATTGACAACCAAGTAGATTATGTTGAAAAATAATTATATCCTTATACTTTTTCGTTATTAGGTTACGAATTTATTGATGGATTTAATATATGCATGTTTATCGCTTTTTGATAAACAACTTGAATTTTGTTATTTTATTTTTTTTTTATTATTATTATTTCAATTACTCTTGAATTAAATCTTGATATAAAAATGATGGCAGTTTTGTTGAGCTCTAAAAACTTGGCCTGAATACCAATTTTCCCTAAGCCTGTTTTTTCAGTTTTCTATCTCCCAAGATTTTTTTTTCTATGTTCCATGATTTCTTCAGCCCTCTCCCAGTATTTTTCTATCTTTTCAGTTTCTTTGAAATCTACTCTTTTATCTTATGGAACAACACAGGCAATCCGCATTCTCTTTATATATACTGACATTATCTGTCTGAACGTCATATAATATAACTTATTATTATTTTTGTTTTTATTTCCTGCTCCCGCCTAAAGGCTTAAATTTAGATATATATATATATATATATATATATATATATATATATATATATATATATATATATATATATATATATATTACATAGATAAAAAAATCTGTAATTTAGGAACTTTTTTGTTTTCTTTGAGGCATGGGCTTGAAAATTAGTCTACTGCAATATTTTCGATTCCTAGGGCTCCAACTACAATATAAATTTCGATTTGAATTATTTGTGAATTGTTGGAAAGTGACATTGACAAGGAGAGACCAATCACAAGAACAACAAAAAAGAGATTTGTGTATGTTGAAAACTGGATTATATCCTTATTCAGTCTTTTCGTTATTAGGTTTTCTACGAAACTTAAAAATTGATGGATTTTGGGGACCTATATGCATGTTTATTCAAAGTGGGGTGGTTCTTCTTCACCACTATTATATATCTGCAGGTGTCTGGGCTGTCAAACAACCTTGAATATTTTATATTTATTATATATATATATATATATATATATATTATTATATATTATTATTATTATGTTATATGTCTTAAAATGCATCAGAAAAGAAATACCAGGAATAACGTTCATATCTTTTACTTATTTGTCTAGTCTGTGAGTGAAAATGTGTTTGTAGATGAATCTATATGCGTCAATAGAAATTATGACTATATGGTGTCATAAAATGACTTTTAGATCCCTATTACAATGAAAATTCTTTTTACTCTGCATTCAGTTTTAGGAATCGTGAAACGCTTTTTGCTTATTTATATTTACGTTCTTCCAACAATGGAGAATTTCTTTTAGTAATTTCGAAGAATCGACTAAAAAGCCACCACATACAAAAGCATAAATTTTGATTTGAATATGCAGTTTTATTGAGATATCTCAATAAAAATATACATAGAATAAAAGGCTATATAATATACATAATATATACATATGTATAGACCAATTTTCCCTACATTTTAGCCTTTGTTCACAATGTTTTTCAGTTATTATGTGTCATGTAAAAATAGCGTTGTTATGAAATGTATGATTGCTTAAACTGTCTTATTTATAATCAGAAAAATTATTAGAACTACTTTTTTATTTAATACGACGTCTTATCACATTCATTACTCGAGATTTGCATGTTATTAAACACATTCATTCTATTTGTACAAATTCTGATACTCCACGTATATACTATTTTTTTCTATCTTTTTTCAAGTTTCTTTTGCGGCAAAAAGAAGTCTGCCAGGAATCTTTTTATCTTATGGAACATTTTTTTTTTGTATCATACCCAGTGCCTTTAATTATTATAGGTATAATAGTAGTTATAAATTGACATATTTTTTTTTCTTTTGTAATTTAAATTTCTACTTATTTTGTCATATTCTTTAATAGATTTACTTTTTATTTGATATCACTGTTATATCTAGGAGAAATCATTTGATATCACTGTTATATCTAGGAGAAATCATTTGATATCACTGTTATATCTAGGAGAAATCATTTGATATCACTGTTATATCTAGGAGAAATCATTTATTAGACTTTAATTCCAATGTTTATCCTATTAGAAGATTATTATTATTATTATTATTATTATTATTATTATTATTATTATTATTATATTATTATCGTTGATTTCTGTTGTATACACATTACTTTCTGGATCCCAAACAGATCATTAATAAACAAACAAACAAAAAAACAAAAAAATACAAAAAAAAAAATCAAACACATTTTACATCGATAAATTTCTTCGAACTGTGTGAGTTGTACATGCGAGTACAATTTTTTTGTATTTCTTTAAGGCATGGGATACCGGAAATCCCTTTAATGAGTCTATTGGAACCTTTTCCAATCAATCCGAGGACTCCAACAACAACTGGAATTACTGATGTCCTTATTTATTATTATTATTATTATTATTATTATTGAGTGTCTACACTAGCTTTAAATAGTGGCTTAAACCATAAATTTAGTGAGAATGAGTCTCCTTAGTATTCTACGTTTTTCAGAAGAAAAAAATAGACTCCACTCTTTTTCGAATTTCAATTCCTCCAGCCTTTTAGACACTTCGGGACCATTCCTATTATTATTATTATTATTATTATTATTAGTAGTAGTAGTAGTAGTAGTAGTGGTGGTGGTGGTGGTGGTGGTGGTGGTGGTGGTATTGTAAAACGTTTCCTTTACGCGTCTGTGTATTTAACACTTGAAAACAATTTAGGTAACTTTGTTCTGAATTGAATTATTGTAAATTCTTTAAAAGACGACAGAATCGTAAGTAAGTGAAAATAAACAATTCCTGTAATACTTATACAGGGGTTCAGTAAAAATTTCTATAATAAATGATGACATTATTCTGGCAAGTCTTGAGAAGTTATCGCGAATTTTGGCGTTGGATTATTTATTTTGTTCTTTCTCGATATTCAATTTCTACATAACAGTACCCTAAGACCACTTATCTCCAGAGCAGGAATCAATTAAATAAACAAAGAACATCTTGAGAATGAAATTATTACTTAATTTTAATGACTGATACGAACATATTTCAAGTTAGAATAATCCTCTTTAAACCGATAGACTTTTATTAATTTCCTATCCGTTCCGAAATATACTTTAAATATGATTTCTTTAAATGGTAAAATAAAAGGTAAGCATCATGACAAACAGAGTTTTTGATAGTTCCAAAATATCTTCAGGTAATTTGATGAGACAATTTTAAAATTATTCCATAGCCGATTAATGAATGTCTCGAAATATCTGAATTACTGTTTCAATACATTCAAAGCGTATATTATTTAGAAAGCATATGAGAGTCTTTTGTATTTATTGTCAGTGTTAAAATGGCTTTTTGCCGACATCTATTGATATTAATATATATTCTAAAAGGTTTTTATAATGTGATTTCCATTTAAATTGATTCATAAGATAGGTGATAATATTTTCCGAAGAACTCGTCCATTTCTTTCAAAGCGTTCTCAGTTTTCTTCATCGCATCATTCGAACTGAGTAAATGAAAATCGGAAAGACATTCGGACAAATTTACTTTTGTTAGAGCGAAAAACAACGTTAGTAATAATTCCTTGAGATGAATTGTAAGAAAAATACTTCAAGGAAAAATTCTTGATATGAGTTGACGCTAACTAATCTTCTTTTTGAACATTTCTGTATTTTTATTGCAACAATAAACATTGGCAGAAAGAAAAATCTTGTAAATTCGTCTAAAAATATTCTCGGAAACATCCACATGCATTCATCTATCTATCTATCTATCTATCTATCTATCTATCTATCTATCTATCTATCTCTATCTATCCCTGTCTATTTATATCTATCTATCTATCTATCTATCTATCTATCTATCTATCTATCTATCTATCTATCTATCTATCTATCTATCACAATCAATTCATATCAATCGGCGTATATCTGTATACACATTTATATCTATATATAAAATCAAAAAATAATACATAGATATATATAAACATAAAATTCAGATATAACTGAACTATATGTATGTAAAAAAAGACCATGTATATTCACACACACACAAATATATATATATATATATATATATATATATATATATATATATATATATATATATATATATATATATATATATATATTATAGAAATGGACAAAGTCCGACAATTATTTTAAGACACTTTTATGTTTATACATTCTTTTATAGATACAGATATTTAAGTAAATGCTCTGTTTATAATAAACAAGTCAAGCAAATCAAGCTAAATGATGGTTCCGTATAGGATACAGGTTCGAATCCTGTCGGAGGACGAATATTTTCTGTGAAAATTTCTCGGACATTCATGCCGGTAATTGTTGTTTATTATAAACAGAGCATTTACTTAAATATTTGTATCTATAAAAAGAATGTATAAACATAAAAATGTCTTTAAAATATATATATATATGAAC
>CAHIKZ030005575.1:652500-655000 GCA_903632075.3 Acanthosepion pharaonis | reverse complement strand
TAATTATGTTTTTTTTAATTGCTTTTCCCTCCTCTTTATAATTAGCGTGTATCTGGTTACGATAGAATCAGTTAATGTCGTGTTTATTTTGGTTTCATCAATATCTCGCATTATTTCTTCTAAATTTCGTTAGGGATAATTTTATTTGTTCGTCGACGACGCGTTTAGCGAAGTTATTGTTGATCAGAATTTGTTTAAATCTTGCTTAGTTCCTTATAGTCTAATGTGTCCAAATATGGGATTATTTGGACCCGGGAGGCTCTAATCAACAATAAGTTCCAAAACCACATCATCGATGAACAAATAAAATTAGACTTAACGTAATTTAGGAAAAATAACGCAAGATACCTCCTGGTCTAATATATATATATATATATATATATATATATATATATATATATATATATATGTATATATTGATTGATTGATTTTTTTATGGCATATTTTAAAACCTTGAAACTTAAGAAAATGATGTCATTATTGAATTGCCATTGAAAACCATTTCTCAAAGCAAACTATATTTTTTTTTGCTATTACAGGAAAACACCAAGTGGTTACGAAATAATTATATTTCAAATATTCTCTATTTTTTTATTCGAAAATTATAACATAAATATGTTATAAAATCGCTTCAAACATAACCATTTTGTTTCAACATTTCTGGTGTCTTATCAAGTGATAGTGTTGAATGTAGATTTCTGCATTAATTACGTTCTGAATTCAACATCATCATTTGAACACCAGAAGTGTTTAAACAAAATGGCTATTTTTGTAGTGATTTTATCACATATTTATGTTATAATTTTCGAATAAACTATTATATTAGTGCTCTGAATTGGGCACTCTTTTAAAAATAGTATTTGTTAGTTATTGGAATTTATTCCGTATACACCAATCCTATACTTGGGTCCTATATATATATATATATATATATATATATATATATATATATATATATATATATATATATATATATTTATTTATTGGATCCTGACCAGGTGCACCATAATAATAAACCGTATAAAAATAATCAGTTAAAACCGATACATATATAATTCAATGATCCTATCAAGCACCTAAGATTTATCATCCACCATAAAAAAGTTTAAAACTGACACACACACACACACATATATATATATATATATATATATATATATATATATATATATATATATATATAGAGAGAGAGAGAGAGACTAGAATAAATCGTAAGCATCCAGGCAAACCTACCTAGGTGTCACCTAAGCGGATCTTCGGGGTAAACTGGTTGTTGCCCTGAGCAAGTTTACCCTGAAGATCCGTTTAGGTGAAACCTAGGTAGGTTTAACTGTCTCCTTAGGATTATTTCTAGTTTATCGCTCTACTTAGCGTTTTGACGACTTTACGTTTTAGTCTTTCTACTTGTTTGGGTTTTCTTTCTTCGGACTAAGAACTTAAAGCACTTGGCAATTTGTTTCGTCTTGCTTTGATGTTTTTAGTTCTTTCTTTTTTTATTTCCAATTTTTTCCTCAGGTACCGATTTGTCCTGATATATCTGCAAGTTGAGCTATCCGAGGTTTTACAAACGAGGGCTACTATATATATATATATATATATATATATATATATATATATATATATATATATAATCATTATACATATACCTACGTTTAAGTTTCATTGTCCTACCAACTTTTTAATACTTTTAAATATTAATAATTTAAGTATTAATACTTGTAATACATATATATGTATATGTGTGTTTGTGTGTGTATCTGTGTAATAAGAAAGATATCTTTATTGTCCATACCACGTGTTTTACTGTATTTTAATAAGACACAGTGAAATGTTAATGGTAATATTAACCGTTTCCCTCCAAGGAAACATTTGTCATTCATTGACCGAGCAGCTGGTACTAATTTCGTTTGAAATTTATAAAATCTTTCTCTTAAATAATTTAAAAAAAAAAATTCGGTTTCTTTCGTCCAGTATCTGTTTCCAGTATTGAGGAGTAGGGGAGAAGCTTCTAACCTTTTATTTTTGAATTGGTGTGACATGTCAACATCTTGTCCTTATTTTTTCTTCGAGTTGCTTGTGTTATCCATTTTAGTTGTTGTTGCTGTTCGTAGTCTTCAAGTGATATCGTTTCTGTTGTTTGGTACAGTTCTTTGTTCGGGAATCTGTAGCGCCACAAAATGTAACAGGTCTACTGTATATATATATATAATTCATTATTTACCAAAACACACACATTATTCATCGCCAAACCTATTACTTGGATGTTTTAAATCAATTGCTGTCACCCATCACCTTTCTTGCTATTTCGTGACTATTTAGATAATAACTAGCTCATGAATATAAGCTAAAACTTAGCATATAGAAGAAAAAGATCTATTTCTGAATTCAGAGTAATCTTTTACTTCTTTTATGTGACTGATATTCACTATTCAGGCCCGGGAAACTGAATGAAACGCTAAACCCAATTTAGCAAACAAAAAAGATTTCTTTTTGTAATTGT
>CAHIKZ030005575.1:637500-650000 GCA_903632075.3 Acanthosepion pharaonis | reverse complement strand
TCTTCTTCTTTTTCTCCTTCCTCTTCTTCTTCTTTTTCTCCTTCCTCTTCTTCTTCTTCTTTTTCTCCTTCCTCTTCTTCTTCTTCTTCTTCCTCCTCTTCTTCTTCTTCTTTTTTCTTCCTCTTCTTCTTCTTTCTCCTTCTCCTTCCTTCTTTTCTCCTTCTCTTCTTCTTCTTTTTCTCCTTCCTCTTCTTCTTCTTCTTCCTTTCTTCTTCCTTTTCTCCTTCTTTCTTCTTCTTCTATTTCTCCTTCTTTCCTTCTTTTCTCCTTCTTCTTCTTCTTCTTTTCTCCTTCCTCTTCTTCTTCTTCTTTTCTCCTTCCTCTTCTTCTTCTTCTTTTTTCTCCTTCCTCTTCTTCTTCTATTTCTTTCCTTTCTTCTTTCTCCTTCCCTCTCTTCTTCTTCTTCTTCTTTTCTCCTTCCTCTTCTTCTTCTTCTTTTCTCCTTCTCTTCTTCTTCTTCTTCTATTTCTCCTTCCTCTTCTTCTTCTTCTTTTCTCCTTCCTTCTTCTTCTTCTTTTCCCTTCCTCTTCTTCTTCTTCTATTTCTCCTTCCTCTTCTTCTTCTTCTATTTCTCCTTCCTCTTCTTCTTCTTTTTTTCTCCTTCCTCTTCTTCTTCTTCTTTTTCTCCTTCCTCTTCTTCTTCTTCTATTTCTCCTTCCTCTTCTTCTTCTTCTATTTCTCCTTCCTCTTCTTCTTCTTCTTTTTCTCCTTCCTCTTCTTCTTCTTCTTCCTCTTTCTTTTCTCCTTCTTCTTCTTCTTCTTTTTCTCCTTCTTTCTTTTCTTCTATTCCTTCCTCTTCTTCTTCTTCTTCTTTTCTCCTTCCTCTTCTTCTTCTTCTTTTTTCTTCCTTTCTTCTTCTTTTCTCCTTCCTCTTCTTCTTCTATTTCTCCTTCCTCTTCTTCTTTTTTTTTTTCTCCTTCCTCTTCTTCTTCTTCTACTTTCTGTGACATGTCAGTATGTTACTCTCCACAATCTAATAATCATTCTAGAAATTAGCAGCCTCCTAGTCCCCGTTCCGTCATCCGTTTATATAAGCAAAGCTACGGTCATACCTGTAAAAATTGGAGTCCAAGAAACAATCAAGGAAGGTACATACAGGTACTTTAATAAAGTCCCTGGTAGCCCCTTTGTGGGCTTGTTTATCTACCCACATCCCGGATTGAAGAATTATATAAACAGGGTATATGTTAAGATCAGAATTTGTGCAAACAGAAGGCGTACATTTTGTATTTGGTCTGACCGTAGATATCGGGGGAATTAAGGAATTGGATTAAATAGAGAAGATAATAATAATAATAATAATAATAATAATAATAACAACAACAACAACAATAATATTAATATTAATAATAATAATAATAATAATGATAAAAATGAAAGAAGATGGTCAATAGAATGTAGAAGTAGAAGATAAAGAACATACAATAAAAAAGATAAATGCAAAAGAAAGAAAAGGTAGCAGGGAAACAACAACAACAACAACAACAACAACAACAATAATAATAATAATAATAATAATAATAATAATAATAATGTTCTTGGTATAAAATTAGCAGACTGGGTGTCATGATGGGTATATTGGGCCTCGTATATTTGTATCTCAGCGTCAGTTTGTTGGCGAGCTGCTCTCTTGCTCAAATAATAATAATAATAATAATAATAATAATAATAATAATAATAAAAGTTGTCAAAGTACAAGGACCTTGAAATAGAAATCTCGAAAATGTGGCATATGGGAACATCAACAATCCCTTTTGTAGTTGGAGCCTTAGGATTGGTTGGAAAAGATTGCAGTAGACTAATTGAAGGGATTCCTGGAAGTCCATGCCTTAAGGAGATACAAAAAATTGTTCTGACAAGTACAGCCCACACCTTACGAAGTGCTTTATCTATGTAATTTAATTTTTTTTTTTTTTTGTCAGTGGAAAGTGTCATGACGCCATTTCTAACCTTAGGTCCCTGGGCGGGACCCGGAAAAAAATGGGTAAACGCAAGAAATCAAAAATAATAATAATAATAATGTGTCTTTGAAGATCTTCAAAAAAAAAAAACTATCGAAGTACAAGGACCTAGAAAGCGAAATTTCAGAAATGTAGCACATGAGGACATCAATTCCAGTTGTAATTTGGGCCCACGATTTGATTGGAAAAAGGTTCCGATAGACTCATTGAAGGGATCCCTTGTAGCCCAAGCGTTAAAGAAATACAAAAGAATTGTACTCACAACAAGTACAGCCCACACCTTACGAAAAGCTTTACCTATGCAAAATGTGTGTGTGTGTGTTTTTTTTTTTAATTTCTCAGTGGAAAATGCCATGATGCCATTTCTGACCTTAGGTCTCTGATTGGGACCCGAAAAAAATGAGTATACACCAGAAATCAAAGGAAATAAAATAAAAATAATAATAATGATTAATACTTTAACAATCATAGTGACAGACATATAAAAGTTAATAGACCAGACATAGTAATTAAAAACCACAAAAAAATGCCTCCTCATCTATATAACAGCGCTATTGCATCAAATATATATTTGTTATATGGCAGAATAAGTAAATATAAACAGCTTGAAATGAGAATTTAAGCGATTTAAAGCCAATTATACCTATAGTAACTGGAGATCTGGGTACAGACAAAAAAGCTTCTCATCAAAAAAGATACAGGCAAGAACATTAACATGATCTCCGTTTACAAGACTTTTAAAAAATTGCGTTGTGTGGAACTGCTCATCTACGCAAGAGAATATTATCAATGTGAAGTAAATATAAACACTGTATATGTTTTGTAGCACTTAACATCAGAATTTCGTAAACAAAATACAAATCTGTTTATATTTCGGAGATGAGGTATTGTAACTATTTACACTACTTATATTGTTGTCATCATCTATATTGTCATCTTTATTGTCATATTCACGACGTTTCGGCCGTTGTACTTTCGGCCTTCTTCAGATGATATACGTTTGGAATTTCGAACAGAATCCTTTATTTTGTCCACCGGGATAGATTGTTCTAGTTCCACGTACCATGCCCTTTCTAGATATCTCAGTTTCAGTAATTTCCCTTTAATAACTTAACTCTCCATGTTTTTTTTCACCTCTGCTGTGGCCAGGTATTGAACACGAGCCACTGGATTGCTTCGACCAACGTTTTTATCCACTGGGCCATGTGTCTCCAAGAATGCAAATATTTACTACCAATTCTTACTTTAGATCTCGGGCAACGACTCGGTAAGAGACTAATCGCACGGTTACGAATCCCGTAGTGGAATCACATCTGCTGCCATAGCAGCAGTGGGGTTTCCTGGGCAAGGCAGCTTGACAAAGTCAAACTCTCTTCTAGTTGGTTTGCATTCCGAGTTTTTTATCCCTAGATTGTATAGAGCGCAATCTATCTTGCTATTTACCCGTGGTGGTGGTGGTGGGGGGGCGATGGCTTCATACCTTTCCCAAGAGTATCAGCAATGGAATGAACTCAACTAGAATTCGAACTCGGCTTTACGATTCCTCACTCTGTGACGCTGCAACTTACTCCACCGTGCCTCACTACTACTACTACTACTACTAATAATAATAATAATAATAATAATAATAATAATAATAAAAGTATCAAAATACAAGGATCTTCAAATGGAAATCTCAGAAATGTGGCCCATAAGGACACCTGTAATTCCAGTTCTAGTTGTAGTCCTCGGATTGATTGGAAAACGATCTGCCGACTCACTGAAGGGATACCTGGTAACCCATGCCTGAAAGAAATGCAAAAAATTGTACTCACAGTTATAGCTCACACATTACATTTTTTATTTTAATGATCAGTGGAAAATGTTATGAAGCCATCACTGACCTTAGGTTGGGACCCGGAAGGAAATGATGTATACAACAGAAATCAAAGGTAATAATAATAATAATAATTGTTGTAACATACCTACAGACGATAATGGTTATGTCCCCATTCACATACATACACTAGTAAATACTGCATGTTGGTCTGCAGTTGGAGATTCGTCTCCAGCTGTGCTAGTCAAACTCTCTGCCTCCGGACAGAGAGGATCCCCAGACGAGGTTATGTTGAAGGGCAGAGTCACGTCTCGGGAAACAGCTAACCCGGCCCCGTTTTATACGGGATCTATGGGGAATTTTTGGCTGTGCCTACGGACTTAGCTACCCCACCTTGTGCCACATCGCGTGGGGCGGTTGGTAGATACCTGCAGTTGGAGATTCGTCTCCAGCTGTGCTAGTCAAACTCTTTGCCTCCAGATGAGGCTATGTCGAAGGGCAGAGTCTCGGGAAAACAGCTACCCGACCCCATTTTATACGGGGTGTACAGGGGAATCGCCCTTCGACATAGCCTCATCTGGGGATCCTCTCTGCTTGGTATCCGCCCATCAATATAGATATTAAAAAAAAACGATATGTTAAACTCTGTCTCTTCCGTCCCCGCCCCACAAAAATAGAGAACAAAAACCAAAAACGATGATTTTATTTACCTAGATTTTTTAACAGAGGATGGAAAATGCGACATTGAGATTCGAAGACGCATTGAGCTAGCGAAAGATGTTTTTCCGAAACCTAAGAAACGCTGAGAAATGGAATCATTTCGTTAGAAACAAAGGAAAGAGTGCTAGATTGCTCTGGGATACCCATCCTCTTATATGGCACTGAATGTTGGACAATCTCCCTAAAGATAAAGAGTAAAATTAGAAGCAGCAGAAATGTAGTTCTACAGAAGGATGCTGACTGGGCACTTCGACGTGTTGCAATGATTAGCAGGCTTGACTAAGGATGCTGAGAATTCTATGGACGGAGTGAGTAAGCAACAAGGAAGTCTTAAAGAAAACTGCGACAGAAAGAACACTTCTACTCAGAATCAGTAGAAAAGCTGAAATTCCTTGGGGACATAATGAGGAAGGAAGGCTTGGAAAAAATTAACCCTCACGGGGTATATTGAGGGCAAGAGAGACTGGGGAACGCAGTGAGCCACTTACCTGACGAGCTAGTGTCAATGAATGGCAGGACGGGGAGTGGCGTGAGCCTTAGCAAAGTGAGAAAAACTGTTAAGCGCCACTATGAAGTTGTGGAGTGTCATGATCCTGATCACCTGAAGGAACATGGAACTGAAGAAGAAGAAGCCACTGATAGGTTTGGCACAAAGTTACAATTAAGGTAGAGCCCCACCCGCGTTGTATGTGGGTAGTGCCAGAAATTGCCCACTTTCATCGGCATTTTCTTTTTCTGGGGCGCCTCAGGCACAACGGGCTGACTCTAAATCTTTCCTTTGAAGTGTAATAAGTAAAGTGCATCCTGGGGGGTGGGGAGGGCACGGATCCCTGGTACTGCATTTTGCCTCGGTTCCATTATGATCATTTATCGATATGAGTGATCGCTCGCCTTCACTCAGTCGTTAAGTTTTAGACCACCACTCGAATGCATTTACAATTTGATGTGGGGCTACACATGTGTACGAGTGGATAAAGACGAAATTTGTGCAATTATTATTACCAGTGTCACGCTAGCATTAGAATCTTTCGATCCTATCTCGTTCGTGCAATGTGGGAGGTGCTGCCGTACGATTTAAACCTCCGGGACTAGCCACATTTCATAGCAGACCAAGAATAGACCGCACGGTAGGACGTAAACCCAACAGAATAGAACACCATAACCATTTAACCATTTTACTTCAGGGTACACTTGAATAACTAAAATTCTGGGGTGTACTTTAAATTTTAATAAGGAAAAATTATCTATCCAATTTGAAAATAAGACATGAAATAAGAATTTATTTTTAAAACTATATTGTATATTTAAGCCGTACAGTTTTCATTTAAATCCTACTAATTGTTTTTAGAGTAGCCGACAATGACTGATTTAAATCCCTTGAAGAAGACAAAAGAAAAAAGATTATTCACTCCTTAAAAAAATTTAGTATCCAGTGTAAAATATCAAATGTCGAAGACTTGACTTATGTGTCATGTACCTGTCGTCTCTAGCTTTTCAAAAATAAAGATTTTTAAATATAAAAATAATTCATAAATTACTCTTTATTACTTTTCTTGGCAACTTTTCAGGGCGCATTAGTGAACCCGAGGGCAACGGTTGAGAAACGCTGGAGTAGAAGACTAGATACTACACATTAGTCCCATAATTACCTACCTCCTCCATGATGATAACAGATGCTCGGTATTTACTTACCTTACGTATCCGTGTTAGGATGTAACTCATGACTGATTTCATGTGGGTAGACCATACGAGTCCATATGGGCCAAGAACAGAAGTTTCGCGACCACTGTCTCACAGCCGTCAGATTACACCTACCCTGGTCCAGTAGAGGAGGTGCTGCTTCCCAGGTTGAAATCATTGGGTCTAGGCTATCCCCATTTCTTTTCCGTTAACTGACCAAGAGCAGAAACACAGTAGGGGACAGAACAGATACAACACTTTCATCCATTTGAGCGTTCTTTGCATCTAGGAAGAGGGCACAGATGCTGTGGTTTCAGGTAGAAGAGAACATATACTACACTTTGATCCCGGGAGTCAGGCGGTGAGCGTTCGTTCTGCTCCTAGGTAGACATATTGATCTATGCGTATATATGGTCATTTTGTAACACTAAAAAAGACTAAGATGAAAGAATAATAATAATACTGAGTAGTCCTTATTATTATTATTATTATTATTATTTGTTTATGTTATGTTTCCGGCTTTGTACCCTGTAGAGCCGAGTCATAACTATTGTCCTTAGGCCCTATAGGAAAATTGTCATTTAATTGATAGCTGGGATATTGTTAGTAAAATTGTCAATTCCTTCTCTCACGAGGCCCAGAGCTCCGATTACTATTGGTACAGCCTCACTCTTCATTCTCCACATTCTGTTAATCTCGATCTCCAGGTCCTTGTATTTGGACGATTTCTCGATATTTTTTAAGGAGATGTTTCTCTCAGATGGTACTGCCATGTCAATAAGCATACACTTCCTTAATGTTTTGTCTTTTCTGATGGTATCAGGTCTGTTGGCTTTTATTTCCCTACCAGTTTGAAAATGGCATGTCTCAAAAGATAGTTACATCGTTGTTTTGGGTAACCGTGTCTCGTTGGTGCTCATACCATCTCTTAGTGGTTTCGATTTTGTGCTCCTTGCATATCTCCCAGTGCACATATGTAACTACTTTGTTATGTCTGTGGGTATATTCATTTTTTTTTTTGCTAATTCCGGATATCCTGAGATAACATGGTCGACAATTTCATCATATTTTCCGTAGAGCCTGCATTTCAGGTTAGTTCCATCCTTGATGATGTGACAAGCGAGGCTTTGGTCCTGAGCTGCAATTATTAGGCCTTCTGTCTCAGCTTTCAGCTCGGTGCTCCTCAACCACTGATGTGTGTTTTCTATTGGGCCACATCTACTTCTTTCGTTCTTTTTAGGTATTTGCCATGTAACGCCTTGCCCCCACTAGTTTTTTTTTGTAATTTGATATGCCCAAGATGTTTATTATTATTATTATTATTATTATTATTATTATTATTATTTCAAAAGTCTGCGTTACTTGGCACTGAATATATTTTGCGAAATGTGCTGTTTGCAAGTTTTCCGGTTTAAAACGAAAAACCGTGCAGAGGAGAAAAAAATAATAATAATAATAATAATAATAATAATAATAGCCTGGTTCACATATCTTTCCCGCCTTTTCAACAGAAATAGAAGTTTATCACGTGCTTCCTGTTTAGGATTTGGTTTCCGATTCTTTCTCCTAAAGTCTTCTCATATTCTTACACTCTCAGTAAACGTAAAGGATGGTATACAGCAATTCAAGAAAACTGCTGATTTTAATAATAATGTCATCTTCCGGTGGAGTTAACAAAATAAAAGCAATCTGGCGCTTATAAAGATTTATGAAATTAAAGAAAGAATAAATCAAATGTTTGGAGAACAAATTATATAATAACGCCAACATTAGGGATATTTTTTGATAATTTTAAGGAAAGACTTGAAGAGCCTCAATGAAAAAATAATACAGTTAACAATAAAAATGAGTTAAAAAGGAAAGAAAAGAGAGGAATTAACAGCACAATAACAATTAAATAATTAAAAAAAAAGAGTCCATCAACAGTGCTTATAAAAATGATAGCAGTCTCTTCTTGTTAGTCAATTTTTTTTTTCGGGTTCAATTCAATTGTTTCTTCAACTTCGTTTTTTTGCCGAAGACGCTGATAAGGAAGATGATGTAAAAAAAGGTCTTTCCTCAGAGGGTACCAAGAAACCGCCAAGCACACACACACACACACACAAGGAAAAAAAGTGGAGAAAAATCTTAACAATTTTTTCATTATGAAAATTTCCTTTATTTGTGACATAAAATGCTAATCAAAATATTTTTTAAATAACATTTCATTTATTTCTCTTCCACCCGCCACCAAAAAAAAAAAAAAATACCATAAAATATAATAAAAAAACTGAGTCATACAAAGGAACAAATTGATTGTTTCCTTCCAGTTTTCTTTCTTTCTTTCTTTCTTTCTTTCTTTTTTTCTTTCGACCTCCAATTTCTTTAATTCTTCATTTCCTTTGTTTGTTTGTTTGTTCTTTCTTTCTTTCTTTCTTTCTTTCTTTCTTTTTTTCTTTCTATTATCCCCCCGCAGTGATAACAAGAACAAGCAGATGTGACACATTGCTAATATTCTGGTTGGAACTACATAGGTGATGTTCGTTATCATAAACGGTTTAGAATAAACTAAATCCTAATTAAAACTTTTAAAAAAAGTCTTCCTCGAGAATCTGAAATAACAGAAGGTCAAAGAAAAGTATTACGAGTTGATTTCCGTTCTGTAAAGGAAATAAATTTTTAAATAATTTATGTATCCATGTCCGTTCATAACTCTCCCTGACAGTCCTTATCTATCTATATGTCTTTAATATATCGTATAAATTAAGTATATATATATATATATATATATATATATATATATATATATATATATATATATATATACCATATTCAATCGGCGAGAAGTAATTTCGACTCGAACAGATTCTTCCCACGATCCACGAACAGAACTCCCAAGAGGATGTTTCCCCGATCACTACAATCTTAACCTGTTCAAGTCTAGAGTTAACCGTTATCTTCCTTACCTATCCATATAAACTACCCCTTAACATAATCCTCTATCTCAAGTGGTCCCGACCCTTGTACAGGGTGATCCTTACTGTAATACATACATAAACACATAAATACATTATATATATATATATATATATATATGTGTGTGTGTGTGTGTGTGTGTGTGTGTGTGTGTGTGTGTGTGTGTGTGTGTGTGTGTGTGTGTGTGTGTATATACATAATTTCCTACGTTGAATGCAAACTCAATTTTCAGGGCATTTGCAATCTTCATTACCTATATTTTTCAACTTTATTATATATATATATATATATATATATATATATATATATATATATATATATATATATATATATATATACACTGTCACTGTCAAAGTAGAAAAAGTGATGTTTACTTTGATGTTTACATGTGCACGATGTATAGGAACATTGAAATTCTAAACTTTTAAGTGATTTTTTATTAAATATATATTTTGTATTTCATTTAATTTCCTTTTCTTTTTGTTTATTTTTTTATCCCTTTTTCTATGAAGTATCCCACATTGGGACAATAGAAGACTTGGCAAGAAGGGTGAAATGGTGTAAAAAGCTGCATGCAAGTTCACTGTAGTCACATCAGTGTAACTATCACGTTAGTCCGATGAAGTCGAACGGACAAAACGCGTCGCACGAAAAAACTTTTTCCACTTCCTCATTCATTTTCCTAGCATAGTTCTTGTATATAAAAATCGGGAAGGAACGACACCACACAGCAGACTGAGCGCAGGGACGACTCAGGACCGAGACAACTCAGCACCAGAAAAACACAACTTATTTTATAACCGAATAAAAGTAATTTATTAAGAATTAAGACCTTAATTAGTTTATATTTTTCTTCAAATAAGGCATTATGTAAAACCAGGTTCATGTTTACAGTTAATTTTAATGAAGTAAATCGTAAAAAAATTTGTTTTTTAATAAGGTAAAAATCTTCACCAATAAAGGTCATATATATATATATATATATATATATATATATATATATACACACACACACATATATATATACAGTCACACACACAGACACACACACACACACGTGTGTGTGTGTGTGTGTAAAACAGATATAAATAAAATATATCTGGGAAAAAGACAATACCTGGAATAAAGTAAAAAAAATATTTTCTTTACCAACGCGTTTTGTTCCCTAAAGAACTTTATCAATTCACCTAGATAAAGTCTATCAGAGAACAAAACGTAAACAGTAAAGAAAAGTGCTCCTTTTGTTTTTAATCATATATACTTACATATATACATACATACACACGCACACACACACACACACACACACACACACACACACACACACACACATATGAATTGGGATCAAATATGGATAGAAATCCAACTGAATGAAAGGATAATGAACAAATAGGAAATCTTTATCAATCTAATAAATGTCAAACATGTTAGATAACTTTTCCTATTTACTCTTTATCTTACCATATATATATATATAATTATTTCTTAAAAATATGATTCCATCGCTACATAATAATTCTCATGTTCCCAAAACAAAAGCTTTGTTTTTGAAACATGAGAACTCTTATGTAGCGATGGAATCTTATTTTTTAATAAATAATTATAATTTAGGCTCTACTTATGTATTGAGCACTGTTTTTTTTATATATATATATATATATATATATATACTGTACTTACTCAAATGAGAAGAATAAACGTAGGGATATTATGTTTCACCAGTTATTCAAATCAGGTGAATCTGCCTGCGTCTCCTGAAACCATGAAAATCAGCATTGGAAATTTTGACTGATCAGTATTCGAAAGTTGATTGAAATCACTGGTTTCTAACATTAAAAGAAACTATGTTGTAATTTCAGTTACAAGGAAATGCTTCAAAGAAATCGCTTATCGCCTCGTTGCACTCTATAAAACAAACACATTTCTTTTGCTTAGTCTATAAAAATAGTTTTCTTGTGATTAGAACAATATCTATTTATATTTATGTATATATATATATATATATATATATATATATATATATATATATATATATATATATAGCGTCAACGATAGTCAGCTTTCAAACGATATTTTTATTGTACAAATATAATAATGTAAATAACGTTCGCCCCGATGTATCCAGTATTTTTTGTTCGAAAACATGACATTTTAATATCTTTGCGGAAATGCTTAAAGACGGATTTGTTTTCGCTTTATTTCTTCCGATTTTACACTTGCTTTCGTTATGACCTTTTTCTTTTTTTAAAACCTTTTGCTTGAAATGAAAAGAAGATAAACATTTAACCCAAAAATTCATCAGGAATCTGCTCTTTTAACATGATTCATTTTGATGCTTATGATATAGGTTTTGCAAATAAACTGAAAAATTAACATTAAGATTAATTTTATATATGACGATGCCACACAATCTATTTATCAGTTTCAATCAAACATCAGTGCCTAGATGGGTGACCGCTTGGGAATATCAGGTGCTGCAAGCATGGATGTGCGGTTGGTGTAATGGTTAATGGCTCAAAATTGTTAATCGGGGGGGCCAAGTTCCAATTCCAGTTGGGTTCGTTATATTCAATTACGCGTAAATACCATTTGGTAAGACATTAATCCCCGATTTCTCCTTCTAGCTATTTGTTAGATGGTAAGACTTCTATCACGAAACCATTAGTATCCCCAATAATAAAAAAAATTGCGTACAAAATATATGAAGATTTCGGCTTTAAATGATCTATAGAGGTTGATATGCCACTAAGCAAAATCGAGCATACTAAATAAAGCTTCGTAAATATCTATTATGATGTTCTTTTATCATGTGAAATTTTACTTACAAAGAGACATCTTTGGTGTTTATTTATTATAAGATTCTAACATAACAATGTGTGATAAGCATTTTCTACTTCGACAGTGATGAAATTTCGATTTACGAATCATAAAGCTATTTTCCCAAAAGCAACAGTGGTTGGCTAAAATTCAATGCAATTGGGATCATTATTTTTAAGTCCTGCTTTTCAAAATACCATGTTCCTTTAGAACGTAAGCATGGTTCTCCACCAAATTTTGTTTCATGAAGTGTGAATTGCCATGATTTTTTGAGAACAAAAGCAGAGATGTTTCCAATTGCCTTTCTTTTTAAATCTCATATCCCTTCAGGACGTAGGCGAATATGGCTCTCCACTGATTTATTTTATCTATGAATTGTCATGGCTTCTTGTGAAAGAGAATTAAGAGGTTTCCAATTCTCTTTTCTTTTTAAATGCCATGTCTTTCCACAGATTCCTTTTCTTTATTATCTGCGAATTGGAATGCATTCATGATAAAAATGGTAGTGGTTCTCATTTTGCCTTTTCTAATGTTTGGAAATCAGATTTTTT
>CAHIKZ030005575.1:625000-627500 GCA_903632075.3 Acanthosepion pharaonis | reverse complement strand
AATTATTTTGTCATACATTTATTACCATTTCTTTGGTTGCACGCCTTTTTGACTTTATAAATGATGCAAAATTCTTATGACTATAAACTATTGTTATTCGGTACACGTGTTTAAGTAGACATCACCTCTCCTTTTAAACAGTGAAATTAAAGTCTACCGGCCAAGAGATTTGAAGTCATAATGAAGAAAATGTGCCTTGCAATACACCAGTAGATATTAATTGCACCAGTGACCACTAACTATAACGTTTAACGTAATAAGAAATGTTGGACTAACACAAACCATTAATAATTTGGGAGGGCGTAAATAAAGATCGCAATATTAAGAATTCCCTCCACTATTATTTAATCAAATACTGATTATCGATTTTATTAAGTTTCGATTAATATTTCTTTCATCTTAATTTTACTTGTTTTTCTTTTTAAGATAAAAAAAAATACTAGACAAAAATTAACAAGGAGTAGTAGTATTTCATTATATTAAAAAATCATGATAATATTGTAGACAAAAACAGGATAGGCTTAAGGCCATATCACGTCGAAATAAAAGTTAAGCAACTTTGAACCTGGTCAGTATTAGGCGGGTGACCACATTGAAAGATCAGATGCTGTAAGCTTGCATCTGCAGATGGTGTAATGGATACGGGTCGGAAGAAGAAAATGGTGAGCAGAGTTCGAATTCCAGTCGAGTTCGTTACATACACTTATGCGCAAATATCCTCCGTAAAGCTTATGAATCCGCATCTTAATCCCCCATAGCTATGGGTTAAGTAGTAGGATTTGTATCTGAAAATAATTCTTATCTCCAAATAATTAAGATAATATTCACTTATAAAAAAAAAAAAATATTCTAACAATCCAAAATCTGTTTCGTCTTTAAATAATCTACAAAAGGTTGATAATCCGTAAAAATAGTCAGTAAAAACTGCATAGTACATTTTTAACTGAAAGAGAAGATAATATTACACAGATACCTTCTTCTTCTTCTTCTTCTTCTTCTTCTTCTTCTTCTTCTAAGAATGTTGACTTAATAAATTATCTTCTCTTTTTGAGAATTTTAATTTATTGTCCATTACAGGTATCTACTGTACTTTTGCATTTTAAAAAATAAATCAACAGAAATCTTGGTTACTGGCCCCATCTGGTTTTCAATTCAAAGTTTTACTTCTCGTAGACTGGTGTATATATATATATATATATATATATATATATATATATATATATATATATATATATATATATATATTTGTACATATCTATCTTGTTCTGTTCATATTTGTCTATCCATCCCAATCTGTTCATTATATGTATCTATGCATAATTGTTAATATCAGTCTTAACATTAAATCTCTCTCTCTCTCTCTCTCTCTCTATATATATATATATATATATATATATATATATATATTTAAAAACAGTCAGTGTGTGTGTATGTGTGTGTGTGCGATAAAATTTAAATATTAATTAACAGATATTAACTATTTAATATTAAAAAACAGATTTCTTTGATGGTCACACGAAGAAGGCTACTCAAGTTAACACACACACGCATATATTTATATATATGTGTGTGTGTGTTCATATCTACCTATCTAAATCTGTTTATACCTATCTCAATACGTTTATATCTATCTATCTATCTATCTATCTATCTATCTATCTATCTATCTATCTATCTATCTGAATCTCTTCATTATCTATCAGTGTGTTCATAATCTCTATTTATATCAATCTGTTCATATCTATCTATCTATCTATCTATCTATCTATCTATCTATCTATCTATCTATCTGTCTGTCTGTCTTTGTACTATATTGCCCTTGTTGTGAGCATGGCAGGAGAGTGTAATCAATTCAAGTTGTATTCTTTACAAGTAGTTTAATGCCCAAATTATCAAACAGAATATCACTTTATCTAAGTTTAGATAGGAACAGGCGTGCCGGAGAGGCTACGTAGGAGAACTGAAAGACACAGAGAGAGAGAGAGAGAGAGAGAGAGAGAGAGAGAGAGAGAGAGGTGTGTGTTAGTGAGTTAAAGAGGGAAAGATAGATAGATAGATATCGAGAGAGAGTGGGGGGAAGAGATATCAAAAGAGTGGCGAAAAAAAGTGAGGAAGGAAAAGAAAGTAGGTGAAAAGTAGTTCCCCTTTTGAATGTATCAGAATCGGTTATCAATTATTAAGGCTACCCACACGCAAATCACAGCGAATAATAGTGTTCAGAAAACATAGCGTGAGAAGTCGTCTTGGAACGCTAAGTGACGGTTTACGATTACTTATTGTTAAATATTAAATATCTCCCTTGTATAGCCACACAAATATGTGTGCGAATATATATGAAAATTACACACGCGCGCGTGCCCGCAAACAGCTACATATATAGTGGATACCCGTGTTTGAAATAGACCGTTTTTGTGAAATTTATTTTAATCAGCGTATATTACGTATGACGGCCTGTAAACACGTGGAAACTTCATAAAGAAAATACGTTCTGCAATATTGT
>CAHIKZ030005575.1:585000-620000 GCA_903632075.3 Acanthosepion pharaonis | reverse complement strand
AGGAAAAAAAAAAAAACAAACAAATAAATGCAATGATCACAGACTGAATAATATGTTTATGCTAAAGTTCACGCAATACAATGCTTGAGAGCAACTCAAGGTAGAGAGTTGCTGTTAAAATGGTTATGATGAATGATGTGTGTGATATGAAGTGAAAAGGTGGTAGAAAGTGATGATTAAGATATAAGGATAAGGAGGATAGATATTGATTGGCCCTTGCTTTGGAGATATATATCGTGAAGTCCTTAGAGGTTTACATGAAATAATCTTTGGAGTCAGCGGATCAAAAAAAAAAAAAAAAAAAAGAAAATACATTTGATCTGAAAAATCGATTATATATATTATAATACTAATATTACATTAATTCTATTAGAAATTTAATAATATCAGCAATGATAATAATAACAGTACCAGTTGAAAATGTCGAGGCTTTTCAATTTGAACTTTCTAATGGATCCCAAGTGAGCTCTACGACTATAAAATAGTCGTTGAAATTTTCGCCTCGTTAAATATTCGGGTTTAACAACTTTAACGAAATATTTCAATAACAATCAGAGATATGAATGTTGGTTATGATTATTATTTGAAAAAGTAAAATCCTACAACTGAAAAGACAAGGATTTCTTTTCATTGAAGCAGACGTTAAAAGTATGTGAGCTTTATCGTATTTTTTTCTTTCTTCATATTATTCCATAAAACTTTCTTTTTTTCTCACTAAAGCCAAATATATATATATATATATATATATATATATATATATATATATATATATATATATATATATATATATATATATATATATATGTGTGTGCTATTAATTTATTGGATCCTGACCAGGTTCACCATTGAAAGACGTATACACGAGTTTGTCGTTGCTTTGAAATTTTTCATGCAACAAAAACAGACTATCATTATTGGTTCGTCTGTGTGCTGTTTGATATATTGAAATGTAATTGTCATCTTTGATAACGGCTTATGTAAGCCGAAAGTTTTGAGTGGATTTAAACATGTATCAATATAGTGATTTCCTTTCGTCTTTCAATAATAATGTTATTAAACTTATCAGACGTTATGAAAAAGAATTTACATAAAATAAATAGACAAAACTTGTCTATATTATCTAATGAAACGTGCATTAATGAAAAATTGCTGCCCTAAATATATATAATATATATATATATATATATATATATATATATATATATATATAACACAAATAAACTTCTAAATGTAAGCAGCTATACTCGTCCCATACTCATTACTTACTTAATTACTTATATATATATATATATATATATATATATATATATATATATATATATATATATATATATATATATATATATATATATATATATATAAAAGGAGGATTGGAAAGAAAAAAGCAACTAATATTTAATATAGTGATATTTATTTATAATATAGCAATTTTTACAGAGAAGAATTAAAACTTTGTTACTTACAATTGGATTTTTTAAAGCATCAACCCGTGGAGAGAGGGAAACAGTAAAAAAAAAACTTTGAGAAAAGCGAAACCGGTTAACTAAAAAAAACGTTTTTAAAAAAGGAAGACAAAAAATTATTTTTTTAAGACAAAAACACTGAAAATCCAGTTGTAAGTAACAAAATTTTAATTCTCTGTAAAAATTAATTTATCACAAATAAATATCACTATATTAAATATTAGGTGCCTTTTTTTCCAATCCTCATTTTAGTCTATATAATAAGTTTTTGTACAGAATCTTTCTAACAAATATATATATATATATATATATATATATATATATATATATGTATATGTGTGTGTGTGTGTGTGTGTGTGTGTGTGTGTGTGATGGACTCGATTTCGACGCATATGGACTGATAACCTCATTCAGTTTTTATTAAATATTTTCCAGTCCTCATTTTAGTCAATACAATAAGTTTTTTTGTACAGACTTTTTGGTACATAAAATATTTTTAGTATATATATATATATATATATATATATATATATATATATATATATATATATATATATATATATATATATATATATATATATATATATATATATATATATATATATGTGTGTATATATATGATGGACTCCATTTCGACTTATTAGGGTCATTCGGTTTGTGTAGAATGTGACACTAGTGCCCCGCATACAAGTCGACATATTGTGTCACAGTGACGGATCTCGGGACATAGCAACAGGAATGTTTGCTGACGCTTTTTACTCTTGTCTTTTGTCTCTTAGCTGGTCAATTCGACAGATTTCGAAATTTTTGATACAATTCTGACACAATTATTCCAGTTATTCCTATATAGGGCAACTCTTTCGAAGTTAGTATGAGACATATTGACAGCTTAGAGGGTATTCTTTAGTTTGCCTTTATGCCTGAGCCACAGCCGTCCAGCAGTCCTTTGTCCACTGTCAAGCTGTCGTCACTCATACTTGCAACATGACCAACCATATATATATATATATATATATATATATATATATATATATATATATATATATATATATTAAAAGCTAATTTAAGCATTTAAGCCAGTTCTTGATTGAACCTTCGGCTTGTATAAGAATTTGAGACTCCCAATGTCTTTGCATATTCTCAGTATTGGAAGTTCTCCTGATTGCCGTTTCATCTGCACGGGACTTTCTTTTTCCTCACTGCAGCCTTGGCTCTTATTATTGCAATCTGGTCCTCTGTTGGTGGAGATTTCTTTTGTATACTGATGTATATATATATATATATATATATATATATATATATATATATATATATATCCAGTAGCCCTTTTTGGTGTCATTTGATCTGGGTTTTCATTTGCAGGCGATTTTTTTTCTTGCTGCACCCTTGGCTCTTTTGATTGCAATCTGGTCGTCTGTTGGTGAAGATTTCTTTTTGCGAGGCATATTGATGCCGTCTGCGATAGGCAACAATAAACTACAGAAGAAGTCAAAATTGATCGCCGCATTTAAGTATTGCATTAATATTTATGCTTACCTTTTAAAAGTTCAACGATAATTCTTTTGCTGCCATTTAATTTAAAGACAATTTGATGTACGTAGGTCCTTACTTTCCGTACTAACAATTTATTTTATTTCATGGAGGATTTTCGCTGGATTTAGCAATTAATTTCGATTATTCCCAAATTTATTTCCAAATTTTAAAAATTGTTATCGTACACAAAAATTACGTTGCAAATAATCATGTAAAAAATCGCCGAAAACAGTTGCAGTAATGAAAACTAGGGAATCCAAAATTTCAGGATTGTGGGTCCGGATATAACTCGGAAGGTTTTTAATTTGCTCAAGGAGTCGACCTGATTCCAAAATAGTATGATGAGTTGAGCTACGGCCTCTAGGATTAAAGTTGAAAACACGGATAATTTTAATTTGAAACTGTAATTTGAGAACAGTACTTTTTTTTTCATTTGAAATGAGCTATTGAAAGTTATAGAGTTTTGTCCATTTAAGTTGGAAAAATATGCGAAACACTGATATTCGCATTTATTATAATAGATATATTTCTGTCTTCGCAATCAAAACGAAATCATCCATTATTTATCTGAGGTAATGACAGGCTATAATAATAATAATAATAATAATAATAATAATAATAATAATCCTTGGAAAAAGCCTTGGATGTACTGGAATATGATTTGCGAATAGAGTCATTACAAAAAGTGTGGCTACTCAGAACAGAGGTAATATATCGAAAAATATTGGATAAAGCTTCTCGATGTAAAAAAAGAATAATCGGTTTATTTTCTTAAGTCGCGAGAGCTGCCCTGAAAATAAACTTCTTACCAGCAATCAACATCATATGCTGTGCGGAATAATAATAATAATAATAATAATAATAATAATAATAATAATAATAATAATAAATGAAAGGAATGATTAGATATTTATTTCGAGCTATAAAATGCCATAATATTGAAACTATCATCTTTCATTTGCCATATCGAAAAGATATTTTTCCCCAGTTATCCTGATTTGAAATCTTACCCACTACATCACTCCGTTCCTTTTCCATATCTTCACACCCACTCGCCATGTCATCATCATCAACACCATCATCATCATTATCATCATCATTACCACCAACATGTATAGCAGGACACGTCACTGGCATCGTTATCACTGGCATCTTATTAAAGGAGATTTGTCTGATGAAGAGATTTTCTATTTTCATATCATCTTCATCGCCATTACAGTCGTCATTTCTCCCTTCCCGAACCAACCCCATTGCCCGTCCACATACCCACCCAACCAACTCTCCCCTACCGCACCATGCCATGTTTCTTCTTTCCGTTTCTCTCGATTCTCTCCCAAGACTTGACGATTTCCTTCCTTTCAAGGCTCTGCTGTTTGTCCTTTTCTTTTTATTAGTTTATTTGTATCTGAAGTATTTCCCCCCCCCCGTTATAAAAATCTCTATAGGAGATAATCTTTGCCTCGAGGATGTCTTTCTTTAAATTGGCTTTTATTTTATACATAATCGTAATCATAACCCCCCCCGCAAAAAAAAAACAATTGTAACGATAACAGAAAACGATAGAAGGAAAGCACGATTCATCTTAATAATAATAATCTATATTATAAATGATTGTTTTGGCGCTGAAAGAGAATTTGGAGTTCCGAGTTCAATTCTGTTTCTCTCAATTTGCGCTAATGCCATTGGAATAATAATAATAATAATAATAATAATAATAATAATAATAATAATAATAATAATAAATATAAGTAACATGGCAGGCCCAGCAGATTGTAATGTGTCTTTGAAGATCTTCAAAAAAATGTATCAAAATACAAGGAACTTGAAGTAGAAATCTCAAAAATATGGCAGTTGAGAACATCAGTAATTCCAGTGTAGTTGGAGCCCTCAGTTTGATTGGAAAGATTCCGATAGACTCATTGAAGGGATTCCTTGTAGCCCAAGCCTTAAAGAAATACAAAAAAAAATAATGTACAGCTCACACTTTACGAAGGTAATATTTAAGTAAGATGTGTGGAATCTTATGTTTTCTTTACAAAAATGGTCAGTGTAAATTCTCATGATGCCATTTCTGACCTTAGGTCTCTAGTTGGGCCCCAGAAGGAAATGAGTGCAGAACAGAAATCAAACGAAATAATAATAATAATAATAATAATAATAATAATAATAATAATGATAATAATTTTCTTCTGTTGACTTGAACCCAGTTCATCTTTTATCCTTTCCTCAATCCCCGCTATGCCCAGTCTTTTCTGTAACATTCACTCTCTGTAACCCCACTGCGTGTTAGTAGCACTCCCACCTTACTTGGGGTGAAAGGCTTAAAAAAAAGGATGTGAAAAGCTGAAATAATATTTCTACTTTGCTAGAGTGCTTTATAAAAGTTTTGAATCGTACCGATGACAGTTGCACCGTTTGTTATCGTAGCACTTGGAATAGTCCCGAAAAGACTAGTTAAAAGACTCCATGAGCAAGAGATCAAGAAGTTGCCGTCACCAAAATCTGCTGAAGTACCGAAGTCATTCATGGAATATGGAAAGGATTTTCTTTCTCTTAGACCCCATTAGAATATCAATAATAATTTTTGACCAGAATTGAATTCACCTCTCAAATGTAGAATGAAGAAGAGACATTATAAGTGAAGATTTGGGCTTAATTTTTCCGTGATTAACAGGGTTGATTTGGTCAAAATCTCGTACACGAAAAACTAAATCCCGTCATATGGCATGCAATTTAAGTTTCCTTGAAAACTACTTTTTTATACATAGTCCATGACTTTTAACTTCAAAATAAAACCTTTTCTTTTCAAAATCCTATAAAAGCCAGAAAGAACGCACACGACAGTATTATAACAAGTAAAGTCAGAACATTGATATAGCGAAAATATTTTAAATGAGGGATTTGAAGAAAACTTACTAATAGGATGTCTATTGCGGTGTGATTGCCGGGTTCGAATTCCATTCGAGTTTGTTTGCTTCACATACGCACAAATACCTTTGGAAAAAGGTATGAATCCATCTGTTCCTCCACCCCTTAGCTAGGACAAACTAGGTTCTTTAGCCTTGGTTGGCAACCAGTCTACCGCAAATAAAAGTGGCAACCTACTGCGGAGAAAAAAAACTCTGCCTCGTCAGTCCTGTATCGAAAGATACATAAACGTCCAAGCGTGTATCACGTGTGAGCTCCTCAGGTACTTAACAGAGGGTTAATATTCCAGTAGTCTCTTCAGGAACTTTATATGTTTTCTGGTTGTTTTTAGTCCTGTTTCCAATTCGTTACAAAGCGTTTTTGCAAGATTCTTTACATTTGTTCCGAACACAACGGTAGTGATGGAAACAGTCATCGCCTTCAGATTTCAGACGTTTCGCCTACTCCAGTTCTCATTCCATCACAGAAATTAAGCAATGTCAGGTCCGGTCAGTACTTAGACTGATTAGGAAGAAGGTAAACAATCTCCAAGAATCTGAAATATATTTCGCCTTTAAAAGGTTGATAATCTGAGTTCAACCACTCCAAACGTTTCTTCATTGTTTGACAATGTCCAGATAATTATTCAATATTCTGAAAATGTGCGTTGTGGCGTAATGAGAATTCGGAGAGCTAAGTTCGAATTCCAGTCGGTTTCGTTACATTCACTTACGTGCAAATACCATTGGGAGAAGTTTGAATCCATCTCTAACCCCCAGCTATGGGTTAAATAGCGGGACAGACTGGGCCCTATAGCCTTGTTTGGCAAACAGGCTACCGCAGAATGAAACAGCAACTGCCTTGCGGGAAAATCTTCTGTCTTGTCAGTCATGAATCGAGAGAGGCACGATCGCCCAATTGTGTATCACGTGTGGCACTTAATTAGATGGAGGAGATTCTAGGGATGGGAGCAGTCATGTTTCATGTTCAGATTTCTGACTGGCCACCAGGTTTACATCCCACTGTCTTTTATAAGCTATAATCGAAGAATATGATACATAAATAGCTATATATCATCAGGATAATTGAATGACAAAAATGGAAAGTTTAAGGTAAACGCCTTTCGTTCTGAAGTCCTTTTAGATCATGAAACGTGTTACATAGAGCTTTCCCACTTTCATCATTCAATTAAATAATCTATAATCTAGAAGAGTAATTGATACATATTTTAATCATCTTAGTTTTCCGAAAAAAACTCGAAAAAAAAACAAAAAACAACTCGGTATTTACCCAAAGTAAAGGCCGGTTTTAAACGTGGGGCTTTCCAATCTCGTACACTCGGGCAAAAACTTCCCCGTAGACGGATGGCTGTCTACCTCCCCAGACGACACTCTGCCAATCTTCTTGTCGACGACCTCTCTGTCTTCGGGCGGTGAGGAACTCAGACGAGGCTATGCAAACTCAGAGGTTTGTCAAACTCTAAATCCCGCAAAGTACTCAAGCTATAGCTAATTCCGATAAACTTAGCAAACTTGTCCCACTAAATTACGTCTGAGTACTGAGTACGATCCTTGATCCAATGTAATTGCAGCATTGTATCCCGTATAAGCTACGCTTAGCTTAAAACAGGTTGAACAGGACTAATAACAATTAGTCTTTAAAAAAATGGAAATAAAGACACTCTCATTGAAAAAAAAATATGCATTAAATCATTGGAGGTTATTTGAGACTTACCTTGTCGTTGCTACGACAACAATTATTTGAGGCAAACTGTTTAATTTAGTAGTATATTTTATTTGACGTATATACTCGTGTATAAGACGACTTTATGCATACTGCGACACCGGAATATTTTACATGAATTTTAATCCCTCCAGAAAGAAATTGCCTGTGTATAGTGCAACCGGTCACCGAAAATACATTTTTAACCTCTTGGAAAACATTACTTGTGTATAGTGCGACCTACTATTGTTGGCGTGTTAAACGGGTAATAATAACTTGCACTATACTCTAGTTATTATTACTATTGCTATCATTATTATTATTATTATTATTGCATCTATCAGTCTCAAGAGATCATGGATCTGCGCCCGAAGAATTATGCATTCTCCAGGACGCAGGCCTGCGCAGAATTTGTTTTTTTTTGTTTTTGTTTTTTTATGAGAGATTGGCAGTTTTCCGTGTACTACGTCACCTTTCTTCACACCACCGATGTTGTCCAAGAGAAAGGCAGAGTCCAATGCAGCATGGCACTGACGTCGTCGCAGGAGTTGCCAGAACGAAGTTGAACATGACATCGGACCGTCTTAGGGACACCGGCTCCGGATTTGATTTCAGAGTTGCCTTTCACCTACAGAGCCCAGAATACCTTACTATTTACCCATAGTTAGGGGGGTTGAATTTATACGAGTATATAGGGTATTAAAGTATTATAGCAATTTTTAAAAAATATTTTCTGAAAGTTTGTAAATCGGTAGGGAGAAGCATTTTTTTTTTTTAAACATTTTCCTCGCATTCACTTTGTGTTTCGCCTCCCCTTCTACACAAACACATTAACCATTACCTCGCCCCAAATGTCTCTGATTGCTAAAAACGTTACTGATTAAAGTGCCGATAGAACAATGACATCCTCGATTTGATAGATTTTCAAATTCCGTGTATTGCGCGGAGAAGTTAGTTACATCTACCTATGCTTGATTTTGTTTTGCATAACATTTTCAGGTTCTCCATTCTCCAATTATAGGTAATTATTTGAAAAAGAAAACAAAACAAAACAAAAAAACACCTGGTTAGGATCGACGAAGGTATCAGCTGAAACATTGTGCGTATGTGTATAATTATGGCGGAATAGATTTAGCAGCAGATGCCTTAAAACAACAACAAACAAAAAACAAACAAAAATAAACGTGAGCCACTTCTCAACAATGTCCGACGGAAGTCGGTTTTCGTAACAGCAAAATAAATAGACACTCAAACGGAAGTGCAGCATGAAGCTGATATGTAAACAAATACATACATGCGCAGACATGTGGATATGTGGGTGGTTTAATGGATAAAGGCTCGGGATGCGAAAATACGGAGCCGAGTTCGAATTCCTTGTATCTGGGAAAACCATTTTTATTCTAAAAAAAAATTGTTAATGCAATATTCACTCGAAAATGAAAAAAAAACTGTTTCGGCTCTAAATATCCCACTTAGGTTTGATAAGCTGTAAAAATATCAATCAATCAACGCAAACACATAGGCCAGAATATAAGTATTTTTCTATATATATGAACATTTCAGCGAATACTCTAACATAGCGGTCGGTAAACAGATGTAATTTATAGCGGCTGGTGGTTTTCTAGGCAAAGCTTAGATGTGGTACAAGGCCAAAATATGGGGCACCCAGTGAGGATCAAACTCACTACTCAGTCGTAATTGTTCTATCGAGACAAGCTTGTTAACCATTACACCATCTTGAGATACACCATGTAATTTACCCGTGATGAAGTAATATCGACACTTCTGGAACTGGATTTTGTTGACGGAATAGACAGTCTAAAGTGTGCAAGCAATGGAAACAGTTATTTTTTATTTATTTATTTATTTTTGTGAGAGGAAAGAGACGTAACTGTATGAAATCCAGTTATTATTTATTCATATTTAATCTTATGATTGAACTGAAATACTTATATATATATATCCAGAAACAAAATTTCATTGATATTTTCGTTCATTTTTAACATTTCATTAAGCAACAAATTATGTAGCACTTATTTCGATTAACTGCGTTACTTCGAACGATTGCTTGGCTACTTATATCAATGTGAAAACTGCCTTACTTTGGCAATAAGTGACAGGTGACTATAAAAGGGCATTGTCGATTATTTATGGTTAATTTGTTTAAATAATGCATTGACTATTGTCTGCGGCACGTAGCAAAAATTGTAAGTAAAATGATGCACTTTAATAAGTAACCAAGTAATCGTTTTAAGTTCTTTGAATATCGGTGCTATTTTATTGTTCTTTGACAAATTAGTCTTTTGCATTTTGTGATAGAAACATTCAGAGCAAGACCTTTGAAAAATTGTAGACATATATATTAACTTTTGTGCGTCTCTCTCTCTCTCTCTCTCTCTCTCTCTATCTGCGTTTGTGAGATTTTCACTTAAGATGATTTTGGTAACATTCCCTCTCAGCAGGTTAAGGCAAAAATCTTACCACTTATACCAATTATAAGGTGTAAGCACTTCCAGACGGAATAAAATACCCCAGCGAAGGCTATAAACTAACAAATGATAAATAAAGAGATGAATAGAGAAATGAAAAAAAAAAATTGACATATATATTATGGGCGCGTGGCCGAGTGGCTAGAGGCCGTGGTCGATTTGTCAGGAAGGAGAATTCCTGATGTTATCAGACTGAATCGCGGTCGATCCCAACGTGCGGCACCTTTGGAAAGTGCCTAAAAACCATACCACTCAAGCCTAGTGAGTGAAATTGGGTAGACAGAACATTTTGAGCCCGTCGTTAGCAGTGCTAGCACGAAGTCACAAGTCATCGTGACCGAGTGTTCTGGTGTTCAGATTGTTGCTCGTTCTAGGTAATATGTATATAGTGCGTATGTTTTGTCAGGTTGTTTTCATTAAGACATGTCTCATTAAATAACTTAGACAAGTTTTGTCTACTTATTTTTAATAGGATCTTGTCGTAATTATGGACAGGTTTGTTAGAATCCTTATTAAAAGAAGACCCTAAATGAGGACATTGTGCTAATGTCGAAATGTAAAATGAATATGCATCAAGATGTTAATTTTCTTTCTTCCTTTTATGAGAATACTAAGAAATTTGTCCGTAATTACGAGGGGATCCGATCAAAAATAAGTAGACAAAACGTGTCTAAATTATTTAATGAGACATGTCTTTTATCTATTTGTATTTATTCTGTATTTCTTCTTTTATTTATTCTGTATTTCTTCTTGTATTTTATTTATTTGTATTGAAATATTTATTCTGTATTTTATACAAATCGATTTTTTTTTATTATTTTATAATTCAGATTATTTGTTTTTATTACCTTTTACCTGTTTTAGAATTAGGAGTTTTCCTTCTCTTTATACTGGTTACCCTTCAGGGCTAGAGAGTTAGTCTACCCTACTACTTCACTCATATATGGGAGGAGGTGGGGAGAAATTAATTTATGTTTTCCCAAGGACATGAGTAAGAAATTGGACTAGACCGAAATTTGAACGAGGAAGTTTCAAAGAAAATGGAAACGAAAGATGTATACTTACAATCAGAAAGAGACAACGGAAATTTCTGGGACACATTATCGTATAATGTCTCTTCCTTCATATGTCACGTTCCTTCAGGACCTGGGCGATTAAGGGACTTCACAACTTCTTAATATACAGGATTTCTTTCTTTCTTTTTTCTTTCTAATTTCGACATGGATTTTCCTGTAGGAGGCCAATATACAAAACAAAAGAAGACAAAAACGTTTTCTCACAAGGCATCGTGACACAAAGAGGGGGGTGTCATCACCGTTGATCATCATCCCAATTGTTTTAAGAGATTGATATATAGGCGCATTTATTCAAACGACTCTTCTCCAAATAATACAAGGCTAAATGTGGCACTGAAAAATAGTTCCTGGTCTGTAAATTATTATACATATTTGCTTGGATATGCACGCATTGCACGCATGCGCAGTTACATGAGGAAGAGAGCTATGCTGGTCATGCACTCAGGGCCGGTGCAAGGGTCTCGTCTCCCTCCACTACCATCACAATTCTATGGCACGGGGCCACTCACTCTAGTACATCTCAATTTTCGTAAGGTAACACTCATATCAAATTCAAATTTTATTATAGTCTAATTATATACAATAATGGATCATATGCAATATAGGTAAACAATTCAACTAGAAAAATTCAAACTAAATACAATGTATCTAAACACAAATTAGTGACATGTCAAAATAGATCATTCCATATTGTTTAAAATTTTGTAATATTGATAGAGGAAATGTTTTCAATATCGAAATCTGAAGATCATATTGAAGTGTGAATCTGACAGTCGCCATACAGTATTCAATCCCATGTCCACACTATTTCTCTTTTTGATTTTAAATATAAGCGACTTTATGTCCCCATTACACTGCCCAGAAAACTACCTTTATTTAAATTATTTAATTCGAACTATTAAGTGTGTTTTTCTGAACTTCTCTTCGAAAAATCCATTCTATAGTTTCAGATAAATAATTATCGTTCCAAGAATCTTACTGTCATTTTGTCTCTTGTTGTATTGTAGAAAGATGTGAATGGTAATCCAAACTGAAAAAAAAAGTAATTTTCCATACAAATTTTATAAAAGTATTGTGCATTCTATCTTTTGAATATCTTACTAATCGCTTTCTCTACTTTTCTTTTTATAGGGTAATATATTTGGTGGCTTTGACGATGGCGGTCTCCTGGCCCGGGCTGAAGCGTTGGCTGCTGTGGACATCACCAAAACGACATCCCCCCAAATCATGAAACATGACGGCATCTATGGTCACTCGGACTTTACTGGACACACTCCGAATACATCACGAAGCCAAATGCCTTCGGCGTTGCACAGCTTTGGCCCAACAGCGGACACAATGCTTGACCAATTGTCCACAAATGCTGGGGGCATGCCTTTTGGCAGCATGCCTGAGCATCACCCCAGTGCCAGCTCGCACGGTCACCACAATCACCAAATGTACACACCAATGTACACAAGTCACCAGAACACGATGAACACCCACCATACTCTCTCTGCCCACCATCCGGGCGTACACCATTCAAGTATGCGTAATTCAGACTGTGACCCCCGCGAGCTGGAAGCGTTTGCTGAACGGTTTAAACAGCGGAGGATCAAACTCGGCGTTACCCAGGCTGATGTGGGTGCAGCTCTTGCAAACCTGAAACTACCGGGAGTCGGATCGCTCAGTCAGAGTACAATTTGTCGGTTCGAATCTCTGACACTGAGTCACAATAATATGATTGCGCTAAAGCCTGTACTTCAGGCGTGGCTGGAAGAGGCCGAAAAACAGGCCAGGGAGAAGAAGGTCGAAGGGGAAGCCGGGGTTATGCCCATTCATGGCGAGAAAAAAAGAAAGCGGACGTCGATTGCGGCCCCGGAGAAACGTTCCCTAGAGGCCTACTTCGCCGTTCAGCCGCGCCCGTCAGGCGAAAAAATTGCGCAGATCGCCGAAAAGTTAGACTTAAAGAAAAACGTTGTGAGGGTCTGGTTTTGTAACCAGCGACAAAAACAAAAGAGAATGAAATTCTCAGCTACGGCTACACATTGAAATCGTGTTCATCAAGAAATAAAGAAGGAAAAAAGAAAAAGAAAGAAACGATATATAATGAAATTTAAAAGTGAAATTTAAAAAAAAAAAAAAATAAATGAAAATTAAAAATTATTACCGAAGAGTAAAATTAATTAAAAAAACAAACAAAAAACAAAAAGGAAAACAATGAATTTTTACTTATACTGAACAATAAACAATATAGTCTGATACGCCCATTCTTAAAGTGACATATGTTCACTTTCAACACACCGTTACATACACACACTCCTTCAACTAGCTACGCTATTACAATATGCATACATACATATGTGTATACTTGTATTTAGATATGGATACGAATACTACAACTATGCGCATGTCTTTTACGAAGAGATTATTCAAATGAGAGAGAGTTAAGAAAGATAAAAGAAATTTCAAAAAGATTATTTCTAAAGAGAAAATTTATTTAAAAGCATAAGATAACGATTGTTTAAAGATTATATTAAAATACATATTTATTAAGAATAGGCTGGCATAAGGCACAAGTTTTGGAGCACCCAGAAAGAATACAACACTATAACAATAATGGACTGTTATGGTTAACTTATTATCTATTGCTCCTCAGTAAGACTTTTTTTTTGTTTAAATTTCCAAGTTTAGCTTAGTAGAGTAGAAGCCAAGTAAAGGGGGGGGTTAAAGCGTATTGCGCTATCTCGATCTATCAAGTAGATAGGTCAAAAGGTCAGCATTCCAATTTCTGGCTTTTACCTGCGATAATTATGAAAAAATAAGACATAACTAAGTTCATCCAACTGCAAAAACTTTTAGTGTAGTATAGATTCACTTTTTACACAGAATTGCTCAGATTTGAAATATTTTAAAGAACCAGAGACACACTCTACCACAATATATATATATATATATATATATATATATATATATATATATATATATATATATATATATATATATAAAATGTATAAAATGTGTGTGCTAATGTTCTTTTTAAAACAGGTGTTAAAAAGAGAAATATGTATTAAAATCATTTGCCCCTTTCAAAATGGCGGACTCGGAAAACAATTTTTAAAGAAAGATCTGTTAATATTTTTTAAGAAAAATAAATCTAATAAAATTATGCTAATAATAAAGAGGATGTTAAAAAGAAAAAAAAAGGAACTGAGTAGCGGGAATCTTTATATTGTCAATAAAGACAACATTATTTATTAAAAATTATGAACAGAGTGGAAAAAATATTGTATAAAATTTCAGATTAATTTATTATCTTAATATCAATATCTATTTAAAAATAAACGCACACAGTTAAACAAATATACGCAATCATTAATTTATTTAAAACAAAAAGCAAAGACCTGTGGAAAAAACGCGAATTACACAAGTGAACATAAAGAAACATTAAGAAAACAATGAAGAATTTTTGCAAATAATATTTGAAAACCTGAAACAACGGAAAAAAAAACTGTAAGTAATACAATGGCATAAACATTCAATGATAAATAAAAATCCCCATTCCTCAAAAAAAAAAAAAGTACAAACGAAATATTAATGATAATAATAATAATGATAATAATGATTTAAATAATAAATACCACCCCCTTCCCAACTACCGCTTATGGTGACTGTTTGTAATAAACTGTCCATTTGGACTTTTTTTTTTTAAATTTTTACATATTTTTTTTTCAGGGCACTGTAATTAATATACACTGTTTGTTTGTTTCTACGGCGTACTGGATTATAAGCAAAGTGAAAAAAAATGGATATAAAACATTTTTCAAGAGAAAAAAAAATTATATATATATATATATATATATATATGTATATATATAAATTAATATATATGAGGAGAACAAAAAACAAACTGGCAAATATAAATAAAGGACAAATCAGAAAAAAAAAGAATAAGTAAACGGAAGTATTGAACATTGAAAGCAGAATGAAACAATCGGTTATAAAAGATAACGAAGGACAAAAAAAAAAAAACAAAAAACGGTAAAAGAAAAACAATTATTTAAAGACAATAACAAGAAAGAAAATGAATGAACATTTGTGACAATTTATTGATGTTTTTCTTTTATGGTTATGAGGGTGGGAGCGGACGGTTAACAAACACCAACAACAATAATAACAAAAAAAAAAAAAAAAGAAGCATTACAAATATATAAATAATCATCGATTCACACTGCAACCACCACCACCATCATAACAACACTTTTAAGAAAAAGAAAACAATGGAGGAAGAGAAGGAGGTGAAATGCAATCACTCAATTTCTAACGATGACCGTCAGACATCTGGCGTGAGTGTATAAATAATAATAATAATAATAATAATAATAATAATAATAATAATAATAATTTCATGTGTTTACCAGTTCTCAACTAGATATTTGATGATTGAAGTTGGAGATCGAGTGACAGCAAGTCCTCTGATAATTATAATGACTTCCTCGGTAATCTTACAAATTGCAGCATTCCCGTAACCTGTAAAATCTCAATCGTTTATCCGAATCTCAAATTTAAAAATTAAAACAACAACAATAATAATGTTTATTATTTATTTTATTTTTACTAAGCAAACTATAACAAATGTGGATAATTTTGAATAACTAATGTGTTAGGAACAACAACGTCAGCAACAACAACAACAACAACAATAATAATTATAATAATAATAATAACAATAGCAAAACTAGAGTTTAACGAGAATGGTTTCTATTGCAAGGAAGTAATTTAAATGAGAAAGCTCGACATTGTCTAACTCACAACCAATGAGTGTTCTCGAGAGTCAAGCAAGAAAAGCTAAAAGGAGAGATGGAAATTGACAGAGAAAGAGAGAGTGGGAAAGAGAAAGAGAAGATAAAGATGAAACGAAGGAGAGATGGAATTGGTGAGAGAAAAGCCTTCGGAAGGATGTGTATATGTATGTGTATGTGTGTGTGTGTGAGACAGAGAAAGAGAAAGAGAAAGAGAAATATATACAGAGAGAGGGTGAGAGATAAGAAAGAAAAGGAGATAAAAGAGAAAAATAGGAGATTAACCGATGTCTACTAAATGACAAATTTAGTGATCTCAAATATAACATACCAAAAAACATTCCAACTTTTAAAACCAGTATTTTCAGCACACACACACACACACACACACACACACACACACACACACACACACACACACACACACACACACACACACACACACACAAAGTGTTGGGTATGTTTTCATAAGTGCAATAGAATTCATTACATTTTACAGATGCCTATTTGATACGCTATGTTATTACTATAAACAAAACCATATAAAAACATATTTCAGTTTCAAACATTCCTTTAATGATTGCCGTATGTACTTGTGCAAAAGGCGATGGCTATTTATCACAAGCCCAAAAGTTTGGAACACTGCGAGAATTTGGACTGATCCAGACCAATAGTCTGTAAAATGGTCCGGTCCTACTAAGGATAACTCAGCGCCAGAGTACCCGTATGAACTCATGTATCGGTCCACTGGTATTTGACAAAGAAATTGTGTATTTCAGTAAAATTATATATATATATATATATATATATATATATATATATATATATATATATATATATATATATATATAAAAAATTCCTCCGATTTAACCAGTAGAGAAGACAATATTTATGAATAAAAATGACAATAGGAAAACTGGTAATTGCTGACGCGTTTCGTATTTTGCTTTGATAAAGTCCAGATTGGACGAAACGCGTCAGCAATTACCAGTTTTCCTATTGTCATTTTTTATTCATATATATATATATATATATATATGTATAATAAAATTACTTTTTTAAGTTATACTATATTTATGGGTAAAAGTGGTCAATATCAGAAACAGAACGTATGTAAAAAGGTTATGAGAAACTGAGGTAAACACCGAGCGGCGACAGTCTGTTTCATAGTTCAACACAATCTTTAGCATCTAACAGTCTTTTTCAACACAGTGACCAATTATATCTATCTATCTATCTATCTATCTATCTATCTATCTATATGTGTGTGTGTGTGTGTTAGTGTGTGTGTGTGCGTGTGCGTGTGTACGCGCGTGTATGTGTGTGTTGGGGCGTGGCACGTGTAACACAGTTTAAAAGGTGCAGTCGGTAGCTCTCCAGTTTTAAAATTCTAACATTAATTTTTCCTCGGCTATCTGAGGGCCTGCAAATATCATGTGTGTGTGTGCGTGCGTGCGTTCGTGTGTGTGCGTCCGTGTGTGTGTAATTTCTGAAGAAGTATTGTATTTTTATAATTAATAATATTTTGTCACATTATATATTATTTGTAGTTGATGCGAATATTTGAGTAGACCTTCGTTTATTTTTTTAAAACAGTATATTATTATATTTTATTATATTATATTAATTTTTATATTATATAATATTATTATATTAATAATATTATATTATAATAATATTATATTATATAATAATATTAAAATATATATAATTATATTAATAATATTATTATAATTATATATATAATGTATTATATTTTATTATATTATATTATAAAATATAGTATATATTATTATATTAATAATATTATATTTATATGTTATATAATATAATATTATATAATAATATTATATACAATTATATTAATAATCTTATTATATTTATATATTATAATATATATAATATATTATAATATATCATAATATATTATAATATATTATATTATTATATTTTCGTCAACTGGGACGTATTTTTTTCATTAATAAGATTTCCACGATTATTCAGGCCGGTAGACAAAAATAAATAAATATTCTTCTTAAAAAATAAACGCAACTTTTACTCAAATATGTGTACCCACTAAAATAGCGTTTATATATATATATATATATATATATATATATATATATATATATATATATATATATATATATATATAAAAGTAAACATTGAAGACAACATCCAAAGGCGACAGTTATAGTCAGTCTTAATAATCGATATGTTTTTTGTTTTTTTTTTAATGACGATTGCGTTTGGCATGAAACAGACTGTCGCCTTTGGATGTTGACTTCAATGTCCTCTTTTATATTTACTATACGCCCTATCCCAGATATTGTGTACTTTTACCCATAAATATAGCATACCTTAAAACTATATTTTATCATATATATATATATATATATATATATATATATATATATAGTTATTAGTAATCAATTGAAATAGTTCGCTAAACTTATATTTAACTTAACCTGCATTAATCAGGATATTTTTTTGTCTGTGATTTTTAAAACCAATGTTTGGCAGATATCTTGATGAATTTCATTTTTATTTATATGTAAATCGTATATATATATATATATATATATATATATTGGCATCGGGTTTTCATTGAGTAAGATGTTACTGAATACAACAAACAACAGCTAATTTTAAATAAATTCTCTGCTTTTTACACAAGAAAATGAATGGTTGATTCAAGACTATTTATTTATGTTTTACCCATAGATTCTCTTTTTATCATCGGACTTAGCATATGATCATTTTCTGTTCCTCTTTAAGATGTTATTTATCAAATGATAAGATGATAAACTCGACCTGACGTCATACTGGCGTTTTGTTAAAGCATGTTGTCAGTTCAAACTTTTACATCTGATGATCTCAAATGGAAAAATCAAGGCAGATATAATTCTGTCTTAGGACATTGTTCTTTAAGATTTTTATTTTTCAAATTTTAATATATTGTCTTTAAATTCACAATGACATTCCCGCCATGTTGAGAAAACGGGCTTGTTATGAAATTAGCAATTTAGAGATACCTGAACAAAATATATAAATGAAATCCACGTCAACACTTTGGCAGGTACATGGGCATTATTTACACAAAATGAAACATTCCATACTTTACCTCAGGTAATTATACAGAAATTATATAATTTATATGTATGTATGCACAACTGTTTGCTAATATATATATATATATATATATATATATATATATATATATATATATATATATATATATATATATCTGTGTGTGTGTGTGTGTGTAGTTAGACAGCAATCCTTCTTTCATGCATTTCATTGACAAAGGTGCTTTGATCTAATTTTTATGCAATTTCTAATGTGACCTAATTTTTTTTTTTTTTGGATGATAAATTATATAAAATTGTCCAATTGTTCTTTTTATTCTGAGCGCTTTCGGCTACACATTTAGCCATTTTCAAGGTTGAAATATATTCATTGTTAATAAGAAATAGTCTGTTCTATGTATGTATTTATATAGTTCGTAAATAATTATATAGGCCACACTACAACATGTTTGACACAAAAACTCGCAGTACACCTTTCTGACCATAGCTCAATTAGGTCTCATTTAAATACTCATGGAGACCTACCGGACCCTATACGTAACATACTTGTTAGCAACACAAATATAATAGCATCATCTTCATGCAAAAACAAGGATAAACATGATGGAATAAAAACAAAAAAAACAACACTCAATAATATCAACTATGAACATGGACACAATATCCTGACCGTGTTTTGAAAATGAAAACATTATATAAATACATACATACATACAGCCAACTATTTCTTGTTAGCAGTTAATATATTTCAACCTTGAAAATGTTTAAATGTTTAGCCGAAAGCGCTGAGATAAAAAGAACAATTGGACAGTTTTTGTATAATTTATCATCCGAAATGAAAAAATAATTAGATCGCATTAGAAATTGTATAAAAAACTAAATCAAAGCACCTTGTCTGTCGTATTCAATGAAATGTGCATATATATATATATATATATATATATATATATATGGGGGAAAATGTATGACAAAGTGAAAAAGTTTTACTGAGGCACGTTTCGTCCTTAAGGAATTCACCGGACTAAATTTAATACGTTGGTGCGACTACACATGCGCACGAACTTGGGATGCTGGGAATTTTAAACTTCTGTTAACACAGTGTGGAATATCTACGAACAAAATTGATAGAAAGAAAAAGAATCTAAATGAAATCAGCTAGATTAAAAAAAAAAAAAAAAAAAATGAAAAATTTCAGTATCCCTCATTTGTGCGCATGTGCAGTCACACCAACATAACAAATTTGGTCCGCTGAAGCACTAAAGGGCGAAACGCATCGTAATAGATTTTTTTCTACTTTGACATATATTTTCTCAATGTTGTTCTTGATATATATAGAATATATATGGTTTATCTATATATATATATATATATATATATATATATATATATATATATATATATATATATATATAATCCATGGATATTTTAATCTGAGAGATTTTCTTATTGCTAGATATTTTTAAGCCGGTACATGTGTTTGAGCTGACATCTCTGTTCTTTTTTAAACGAGTAAATGAATGTCTACTGTCCTATAGATCGTGAGCCCTATGAAATACAATATGCCGACTGACAGGAAACGCACGCGTGATCTCTTTTTCCATCAGGCTTTTGAGTTGTTTGCTTTACCATCAGATCATGGAAAGCTGTCATCTTAAAGCAAGGTTCAATTACACTTTCTCGTTGGGGCATTTCGAAATCTATATCTGACAGGAGACACATTTTCTTTGGCAGGACTCTCAATCTCTGGACTAGAAAATATTACTTTCACCTTTAAAATAGTGATGCCAATTCAAAACAAAAATAAATAAAACTTATAGTAATATATATATGGAAAATATTCACGAATATGAAAGGATTATGCTAAAAATAAGCAGACATAATGTTTGTAATTTATTTAATCAGACATACAGATATATATATATATATATATATATATATATATATTATTTATAATTACTATATATATATATATATATATATATATATATATATGTGTGTGTGTGTGTGTGTGTGTGTGTGTGTGTGTGTGTGTGTGTGTGTGTGTAACTGTGTGTGTGTATATAGGAAAATTTGAAAAACTTATTTTGATACGTTTCACAGTTCAAGGAAAATGATTTCACTGATCATATAAATGGATGTTATTTCAACCAAACCTACATTTGTAAAATTCAAAAGGAATAACTTTAATCATATAAACGCTGGATTAAACAAAAAACAAACAAACAAAAACTTAACTGTATCATATTTGAAATGAGATTTAATAGGTTTCAACTCAGTAAAATTAATAAAATCTAAAATTAAAAAACGATAAAGTTGCAATAATTTTTTTTTAAATTCCAGCGTTCATATGATTAACGTTAATCCTCTTCTGTCGGTTTATTTGGAATAACATCCATTTTAACTGTTGACGCTTTTTCATTAGGGAAATATATCAAAAGAGTTTTCCAAAGTGTCTTCTATATTTACCATTACATCAGGTTCACATTCAAATTCAAAGAATATGTGTGTGTGTGTGCGTACATTTGTATGAAAAAGAATGTAATATATTTAACGAACCTATTTATATATCAACGTGTTTATGTATGTTTGCGAGTGATATTTATTTATATTTTAAATATAAAAAGAAGTAAATATTGAATAAAATCTAGTCATACTAAATATGTTATTTATATAAAGAAATTACTTAAATTTTTGAAAATAAGCGAATAATTTATTGAAAACAAAATACTCGAACTTACCTTCATTCCAAACACAAATATACATGACATGAAAGGGAATCAATAAGACTGACACGTAATTGCATGCCGAGTTTTGATCTGAAATTTTCTTTGCATAATGTTCGAACTATGTGATTAATATTCACCACCGAATTAAGTGCATTGACAAAGACGGAGCTGATGCTAATAAATAAATGATTACTGTGCAAAATAAATTCATTTTTATTATTATACTACTGACTTATTGAGGTACCTACATAGACACACACACACACATATATATATATAATATTAGTGGTAAATATATATACATACATATGCAATCATATATCTAAAATATATAAATATATATACATATATACACATACATATATATATATATATCTATAAAGAATAATTCCAAGAGGATAGAATCCAGGTAGAACTCAATGGAATATTAGTGTTTAAGCCTTATTTTATATATATATATATATATATATATATATATATATATATATATATATATATATATATATATAATATAATGGCTAGTGTTAAATCAGGCTAGGAAAAGGGATATTAAAATGTGCTCAGTATACGAGTCAAAAAATAAGATAAATGTGAAAATAAGATCTTTTCATTTTAAAAATCAGGAGATAAGATGAATCATCTACCTTGTTTTCAACCTTATGTTATACTATTATCAAATGACCTCTTAACGCTTTATTTAAAAAAAAAATAATTAAAACATGAATAAAGCTTTGAGTGGTCATTTGATAAAAATTGCCTAAGGATACCGTAACGCTAAGACCAACGTAGCTGATTCAACTGATCTGATTTTTAAATTTACATATATATATATATGAAGAAAAATTTGGAAAAAACAAACAAAAATCCTTAAATGCAATTATGTTGTTTAAAATGAATGAAATGTCGACATCTGACGTTTCGGTTTAATAAACCTTCTTCAGGACAATATTCATTAAAATACAATTCAGTTCAATTTGACAAAGACGATGGACATAAAAACAAGTCTTATCCAAAACAGATAACTGAAAATTTTTAAAATGATCAGCTTTCCGTTTAGCATGGTCACGTTGTCGTCACATGGGCGATGCTTTCAAAACGTATTCCTAAAAAATTTTGATTATTTTGAATGAAAAAGAAAATGAAAAGAATTCTATTAGGATCCAAAATTTTTATGTGCATGCTTGTCGAGCATTAATCTCGCTAAAAAAGGGGAAATACTAAAGAAACCAGGTCTAGTATTCACCGTGCGTGAGATGGATATTATACGACATTTCATTCATTTTAAACAACATAATTGCATTTAAGGATTTTTGTTTGTTTTTTCCAAATTTTTCTTCATTCTGTCGGATCTATATCCATTTACATTTGCTTATATATATATATATATATATATATATATATATATATATATATAATGCTATGTATAAGTATGAATATAAATACATTCATTTATATATTTATTCATTTATATTATTAGGCATGTTGAGAAATCCGAAGACCCTAATAATCATCACTTAAGATATGGACAGACGAATCACCACGATATATTTTTAGATATGAGCAATGTATGTCCATATTGATTATGCACACAGACACAGACACATGCAGACCCCACATATCCTAAGGCTGGATTCTAAAAATTCTAGGAAAAGCATGTTTGTACATCGCTAAGCGACGAGTCCATCGGTAAGCCAAATTTACTACTCCAAACGTTATTTTGTTGATATCGGTAGACGTGATTTACATTGTTTCTGAAAACAGGGCGTCTACTTCTACGTGGATATCCACAAAATAACATTTGCAGTAGTAGGAAATAATGTTGGATAAGAAATCCTTTGATTCCTGATATATATATATATATATATATATATATATATATATATATAATATATATATATATATATATAAATACTGAGAGACCAGGCATAAGTTGCTGAATCTATCCAGTGATGTAACTTGAAATTCATTTTTCCTTTCTTATGAATTCGTTAACATTATTTTAAATCTAATATCGTCAATCAATAGACGCTCAGGCCCTCGAACACCTACACTTACACACAACCAAATAAATGTACGTGCATTTGCATACACTTCCAACAGTACACACACACACACATGCATATATATATATATATATATATATATATGTACTCTCGACTGAGATTTGTCCTTTTTCTTTTTTCTTCTCTTCCCGTCTTTCCCTTTCTTTCCATTTCATCATGCTTATTTTCATCTTTCATTTCTCTACAAGCCTTCCGTCCCTGCTCTCTTTTTCCTTCCTTCCTTCCCTCCTTCCTTCCTTCCTTCCTTCCTTCCTTCCTCCCCCTTCCTTCCTTCCTTCCTTCCTTCCTTCCTTCCTTCCTTCCTTCCTTCCTTCTTCCTTTCCTTCCTTCCTTCCTTCCTTCCTTCCTTCCCTTCCTTCCTTCCTTCCTTCCTTCCTTTTCATTCTTCGTCCTCCCTCTTCTATCCATTCCTTCATTCTTCGTCCCATCCTTCCTTCATTCATTGCCATCTCTACCTTCTTTTCCTTCTTTCATTCTTTGCCCCTCCCTTCCTTCATTGTTCATCCCTACCTTCCGTCCTTCATTCGTCCCTCCCTTCATTCAGTCTTCGTTTCGCCTTGCTTTCATACATTCTTGGTTGTTCCCTTCCTCCCTTCCTTAATTTTTTGTACCTCCCTTCCTTCCTTCCGTCTTCGTCTCTTCCTTCCTTCCTTCCTTCCTTCCTTCCTTCCTCTTCCTTCCTTCCTTCCATCAATTTTCGGCCCTCCCTTCTTTCGTCCTTTCACTTTTAATATGAAAAAAAAAAGAAAGAAAGAAAGAAATGTACAACTCCATGTGTCCTTTATTCACTAGGAAATGTTAGTTCATTTTGGGGACGTTTTAAAATATCTTTAAAACGCTTCTTATCTTTTTTTTTTTTCCTCACTGGACAATCTTTGTACACCATTACTTGTCTTCACAGGTGCGCGCGAATATTTTCCCTCGTTTATTACCTATTTTTTCATAGTTTCCCTCTTCTATTTCTATTACAAAATTTTCTAAATCCTCCGAAATCTCTTTGCATATTTCTCCTTAATCCTAACATCATCCATATCTGTCTTCTTAAGCCCTCATCTGACCTCGTATTTTTAACACCATGTCACTTTAGAATATAGCCGTTCATGACTCTCCACAGTTTCTTTTTCTGTATTATCTGTAAATTACCATGCATTACTAGGAAAGATAGTGGAAAGGTTTTTTTTTCTGTTGCTTTTCCCACAGTTGGGAAGTCAGATTGGTTTTCATACAAGGCTATATAGACTAGTCCACCCTTCTATTAAACATATAGCTGGGCGAAAGTGAGGAAAATATACGCTATCTATAAAAGGGAACGCAATAGTCTAGCCCGGAATTTGAACTCAGCTCGACGATTTTATCTTCCACGCTTGTTATTTGTTACACTAGCCGCACATTCTGTTTACCCGCTGACTATATTTAAAAAAAAAAAACACTTTATAATGTCTATCACTTATTTACTTTTTCTCTCTTTTTTTATTTTAGAATATTTGTTTGCCCACCTCCCCTGATTATGTTTATTATTAATTTTATAGTACAGCGCATCTTAAATACATTTACAAGTAGGCCCTGAAAAGTTCTCGGCCTGACCAAGGAACGCTAAAAAGAAAAAAAATGCTCAGGTCAAGAGCTTAGTAGCACCTCTGTTGTAGGCATTATAGTAGATATTTTGAAGGTACGAATTGTTGTTTTATATTTGGACATTAGTCAATTGTTGTTTTATATTTAGGCATTATTGAAAAGATCTAAAGAAACGGCAACGTTATCGGTCCTTACCTGGCATCTCGACTTCAGTCACTTTTCCACCGCCATAAATGACTTCTCTTTGCCTCTTCTATAGCCACTGTTGAAATTACTAGCTGTAAAAGAGAAGAAAAAAATAAGAAGAAATTGCATTGATCTGTGGTCAACCTTAGACTGGGCTCGTACAATATCACCCATCATGGCAAAAATATTAGTAGCACAATGCAGTATACGAAATCAAAGAAAGAGAGATTCTCAATATAAGAATTCCAGTAAATTCATTAGTGTAATACTAGTCTGTTAGACCAATCACCGTTCCATAACAAGGTACTATAATATTTACTATATTTTGCTTCGTCTGACACAAGGTCATCAGTGATTGGCACTCAGTAATGATCGAGCTCATGAGTAATAAAAGTCAAGTAGTAATGGCCAGTGCGAATATTTTGGTAAACATACATTGTTCCCTGGCGCCTTCTTGACAACCTTTCTTTTTGATGGCTATGTTTCATTTTTAAAACAGAAATGTGCCTCTACAGAATGATACTGAGAATACGTGTAAACAACGACAACATTTCAGGGAAAAGGGAAACAAAAAAAAGGTACTTAGAATCAGAAGTAGAAAGTTGAAATTTCTAGGGCACATAAGGAGGAAGGAGGTCTTGGAGAATTTGACACTCACAAAATATACTGAAGGCAAAATGGACAGAGGAAAGCAGCGAATAACGTAAAGAAAGTGTGAAAAGTGTTGGCAGAACAGGGATTAGGAGTGATCGCACATAGCGATAAAGGACAAGAAGTCATGCAGAGTTTATAATCGCCCATGTCCTGAAGGGACACGGTATATAGAAAATGTTGCGAAACAACATAACAAAATGGACTAAATAGAATATCGAGTTTCATGAGGTGAAACATGGACTTCTACTATTTCTATGTGCCGTGTCCCTTCAAGACGTGGTCGATCATGGCTCTCCATAATTTCCTGTCTTTTGCAGCTCTTAGTAAGTTTTGTCATTACTGATCCCTGTTTTGCCAACCATTTACACAAGTTCTTTACGTAGGTTTTTATTTAGTTCAATTCGTTTTCGCAATTTTTTTTTCTATCCTTTCCTTATAGATCTTAACAGAAAAAGAAATCAAACGCAGGATAACTTGCGCTTGGAATTCTTTAGTCCGTAAGATTCCATAAGACCAAAACATTAACTTAAAAACTCGAATCATGTTATCAAATAGCCTTATCAGATCTAGACTCTCATATCGAAGTCATACATGGAACCCAAATTGTTCAGAATCTTTTTTTTTAATCGTATTCACCCCAAATAAGGCAGTAAAGCCACTAAGATACAAGAAGTATGTGGAAGAAATTAGAAAACACAAACATTACCAAGGACCGAAAACTATAGAAGAGTAATCAGGAAGACAGTAGATAGCAATTGATATAGCTTTTACATTTTTGAAGACTAAAGTTGACTAGATTCCAAACTATCATCTATATACAACCGTGGTGTAATGGTTAGCAAGCTTGTCCCGCTAGAACAATTACGACTGAGAAGTGAGTTCGATTCTCACAAGGTGTCCCATACTTTCGCCCTTGTGCCACATCTAAGCTACGCTTGGAAAACCGCTATACAACCTTTTTTTTTTTCATATTCATTGATTTAAAAATGGCTTCAAGAGAATGAATTCTTTAGGTGTTAAAGAAAACTTTCTTATCCTGCACACTATAAACTGGTTCTATAAACTTACCAAATAACAACAACCACATCACTTGAAGGCTTCAAACAGCAGCAAATAAAACAAGTAGCACATGTACCTAGAAAGGAGAATGACATAATCAAGACGTTGACATTCCACACTACCTTATACAAAAGGTTAGGAAGGAAATGTCCATAAATACTAGAAAAACCAATAACAGTGGGTTCAGAAGTCTATTTTTCTTTTAAACTGTTTTATGAAAAAAAAATATAAATTTCAACTAACAGTAGCGTTAACTGTTCGATCAATGAATGTTGAATGTTTCCTCTATAGGAATGGTTGATCATATCATTAACATTACCATTAACCCTCTTTGGGAACCAACCTCATAAATTCGCGAAGTTTTCTGATCCTTCTAATCTGAGGAGGATACGTAATGATTTCGTTCTGTTTAGGCCCCTTTTTCTAGATGTACTGAGATGGCCGTAAATATTTTTTCTTACTCTTGAGTTTTGGCTTCAACAAATCTTCTTCTCTTTCTCCATCCCTTCTCCGTGTCACTCTACTGAGTCCATTCTTGAATATTTTCTTCCAAGATATATCATCCATCGGAAATAATAACTTAATAGCATTAATCATAAACAAGCAGAAAAAAAAATTAAATTTGGGATAATCCGAAGAAAAGGGCGTTACCCATCTTCTGATTTAAGTCCTGTGGATTTAACGGAAATAAAAATAATAATAATAATAAAACACTAAAAAAACAAACAAGCAAAAACAACGAGAATTTAATGACGATGTACATTAACAACCGGTCGATATCCCCTAGCCTGTATCCGCCTCCGACCCACCCTGCTCATCACTCCTACGAAACGGCGCACTTCTCCTTCCAGAACCTAGTCAGAGCATCAAAACGACTACCTCTCCCTGCTCTTCTCTCTGTTCTCTCCTACCACAGTTACCACTTCTCCGTTGCATTTATGATTTAGTCCCCACCCCCACTTCACCTTCCTTAAACACTATCCTCCTCTCACTTTCTTCCCTAAACCTGTCCCTCGCTATATTCATGCTTTTAATTTTCTTTCTTTTCTTATTTTTCTTCTTTCTTTTACTTTTTCTTTGTTCTTTTCCGCCTTTCTTTTTTACGTTTTTCTTTGTAACCTTTCTTTCTTCTCTTTTTCTTTCTTTGCTTTTCTTCTTTCTTTCTCTTTGTTCTTTGTTCTTTTTCTTTATTTCGTTCTACCCTTTGCTTTCTTTCTTTCTTTCTTTCTTTCTTTCTTTCTTTCTTTCTTTCTTTCCTTTTTCTTTCTTTCTTCCCATGTTTTTTTTTTCTTTCCCTTTGGTTCGTTGTCCTTTATGTATTTTTACCCTTTTCTTTTTTCTTTCTATCTTTTCCTCTTTCTTTGTTTTTATCCTTTTCTTCTTTCTTTCTTTCTTTATTTTCTTTGTTCTTTCTTTTTCTTTCTTTCTTTCTTTCTTTCTTTCTTTCTTTCTTTCTTTCTTTCTTTTTTCTCCCTTAGCACCACCACAGCCACCATAACCACCACAAAAGCCAGTTGTTTCTTTGTAATTGATTTTTACAAAAAAATGTGTGTTTTAAGAACGATTTGTATGTCTTATTTGATTTTATGAAATTTATTTAAAGAAAAGAAAAAGAAAGAGTAAAATGAAAAAAAATTCATATCCCAGTTTTATTTCCCTGTCCACAATTAGAAATACAAAACACTGTTGCTTGTTTTGTAAACCTCCATTTCTTGACTTATTAAAAACAATGATTTTCTAATTTATCTTCTTTCGTTTCAAATATTTCAACATTTCTTCCCTCGTTTTCAACGTTGGACACGTAATGTTTTTACTTGGCTTCTTAATCAGATATCTCAAAGACATTTCTGATGTATTTTTCCGATTACAGTTCAGAAGACGGTCTCAAGAGAAGCAAATATTTATCCAGGTAAGTTTATTCAGGAAAATGGTTACAATTCTTAGGAACCAATCAAATAGTAGTAGTAATGTTAAGTATACTAACCATCACTCTTCAATGGTAGCCTATAAAGATATTAAGAACGCTTAACAGATATTAAAAACTATTAAATGATTTAAATATATTAAAACCGCTTTAAAGATATTAAAATAATTAAATGCTTTAAATATATTCAAAACGTTTTAAAGATATTAAAACAATTAAAAATTAAACTCTTAAAGATATTAAAATAGGTTTAACGATATTAGAAACAATTAAATGCTTTAAATATATTAAAAATGCCTTAAAGCTATTAAAACAATTAAACAATTAAACTCTTAAAGATATTAAAATAGCTTTAACGATATTAGAAACAATTAAATGCTTTAAATATATTAAGTCTTAAAGATATTAAAACAATTATACCATTAAACGCTTTAAAGATATTAAAATCACTGTAAAGATATTAAAAATAAATACATTTAATCTATTAAGAACGCTTTAAAGATATTAAAACGATTAAAAACGCTTTAAATATATTTAAAACACTTAAAAGATATTAAACACGCTTTAAAGATATTAAAAACACTCAATTAAACGCTTTAAAGATATTAAAACAATTAAACACTTTAAATTATTAAAACTAATTAAACAATTTAAATTATTAAAAACAATTAAACAATTAAACGCTTTAAAGATATTAAAATCGCCTTAAAGATATTAGAAACAATTAAATGCTTTAAATTTATTAAAGACGCTTTAAAGTTATTAAAACAATTAAACAATTAAGCGCTTTAAAGATATTAAAATCACTTTAAAGATATTAAAAAACAAATGATTTAAATCTATTAAAAACACTTTAAAGTTATTAAAACGATTAAAAATAAAATTTAAATCAATTAAACGCTTTAAGGATAAATAATAAGAATAAAACAATTAGACACTTTAAAGATATTAAAACCAATTAAACCATTTAAAGATATTAAAACCAATTAAACCATTTAATGATATCAAAACGCTTTAAGGGTATGAAAAACAATTAAACAAATAAATACTTTAAAGAAAATTATATTAAAAACAAACGCTTTAAAGATATTAATAACACTTACTTTCGTCAACGTTTTTCTCGCTGGATCTATTCAACATTTATAGCGAGACTATCCACACAGAACAAGAGCCAATCGAGATTTATTATCGATAGGCATAATATTAACTATATTATAATATACAAATGACAATTGGTTGGTGGTACACTCAGAAAGGAAACTGAAATGGCATTTAAACAATGTAATAATGAAAACAGCAACAAGTATTTAAACACTCGAGTCATGTTCTTTAAAAGCCGCGTCAGGTGAAGGCGAATGAGATGTGATGAATGGCGCCAAATTCGTTCAGAAATAACTAAACTGTTAGCTTTATACTATCACTTTTTCAGATTACAGGTTAAAAATTGCTTTGGACGAATAAAACTTGTAGGACTCAGCGATGTCGTGAAATGGCGCTACACAAAGAAAGAACTTTGCCAAATAACAGAATCAACATCACTTTCAGCCTTTCAACAACACCTAAAATGGATATTACATTTAACTCGAAGAGAAAATAATGACATAATCAAGATGTCGACATTTCACACTATAGTCCCTATAAATACTAAAATGAGTGATAACAGCTTCTGGAAATCTATTTTCTTGAAAAAATATTTTATGAGAAAGATTTTATAACCTTCAACCGACAGTAGTACTGTCTGATCGGTCAATGAATGTCGAATGTTTCTTATAAAGAAACGGCTAATATTACTGTTTCAATTACTATACGTATTGTCTATTCTTCACGTTAGCGATCTTGTTAATTGTAAGAAAACAGAGTGCAAGGTCATCAGCAAAATGGGCAATCCAAGATGAGAGCTAGTTATTTGGGGACGTTAAAATCATTCCTCAGTGCGAGCCGCTATCCATTACTCCACAGTGCCACCTGAACTACTATGCAGCTTAAATAAAGTGTAATATGTTACATTTATAAAGGTTTCCAATTTATGCCTAATTTTATCAAGATCAGATCTCTTATATAGCAGGGAATTCTGGGCAATTTATTCACAGACGAGGAGACTGAACCGACAGAGATGTGGTTCTAACTAAAATCACAAGAACATATAAGCAAAGAGTAAGTTTTAAGAAAAAAAAAAAAAAAAAAAAAAAAACTACGATCCAGTGTACTTCAAGAGAAATATATACCGGTGCAACAGCAAAATTTTCCATATGTTAGATATAGCTTTGAACGGTTGTATCTTAGAAATGATTAAAGATATCTTACCGGAATTCTCCGGAGTTTTTATAACACTACTGGTCTATACTTAATAGTAATAAAAATGTATAATTACTCTCCAAGCTTAACAGAAGAATCGCGATGAAATCAATCTTAAACGAAAATGACATGGTTATCATTCATTAATCATATCTAAGGATCGGAAACTTATGAAGGATTGAAATAAAGTTCAAATGCATAAATACACACACACATAAACACACACACACATATATATATATTATTTTCCAAATTATTCAAGATGATCTTCGCCCTCTCTAACCTTCTAAATTTCTATCCTGGAGTTACAAGGTTTCACGTACGGTTTCATTTTGAAGTCTGTTTTCACTGCTCTTTGGACTGTCATAGCTGAAACTCGTCTCCAAATTCCCAAATGCCTTATGGACTGATTTGGATCTTTTCTAATTGATAATCTTTACCTCTAAGTTTAAATGATAATTCCTCCTCCAGTTGTAACCTCCTGATCCAGTTTTCCTCTCCACTGTACCCTCTTTTTAAAAATTATTCACCTTTTCTCTTGATGGTTCTTGAATATACTTTGAAGATGGAAGCCAGAGTATAAATGTTGGTACCATTACTGAAGGTCTGAATGAAATTTTTCTTCTCACCATTGCTCAGTTGGGAAGACTTAGTGGGTCTGACACAAAATGATTTTAACCTGTAAGCTTTTTAGCTGAATATCTCAAAGGGTTTTTCAGTGATTCTTACGGCAAATGGTATCAAGAAGGCTAAAGGTCTTATCTGAAAACCTGGAAAAAGAAACTCAGTTTGGTGTGTGTGTGTGTTTTTTTTTGTTTTTGTTTTTTTAGATAGTAAACATTTTGTAGAACAGTTATGCTGTAACACGATTTGGACAATTTTGTTGTTACACCCAGTATAGCATTATATCTATCAAGAAGGCTAAAGGTCTTATCTGAAAACCTGAAAAAAAAAAGAAACTTAATTAATTTAGTGTTTTTTTTTTGTTTTTTTTTAGATAGTAAACATTTTGTCTAATGGACAATTATGCTGTAACACGACTTGGACAATTATGCTGTAACACGACTTGGACAATTTTGTTGTTACACCCAGTATAGTATATTTTTTCACTATATTAAGCTAAGTTCTATTTTTTCTTTTAATATTTCTTCCCAATCAAGTCGTGAACGACACTAGTAGGCAGGGAGTTACAGGGAGTGAAAAATGAGGGAAAACACATAGTATAGGGAGGATTGAAGAAAGAGCAAAACATGAACAGGATTCAAGAAGATGGCGATTGACGTTGAATCCTGGAACATCTTAGTTGCCTCAAAATCACATTGTCATCGAGTTGCAGTGCCTTTTCGAAGTCTTTGTACATGTACACAATAACTTCTCAAAAAGTACTGCTCATGAAGGGTTGCAGTAAATGATCGTACTACATTCGATTCATTTACGCTGTGCAAATTTCTTGAATCCAGTCTGTTTATATCTATCATATAATCCACATGTAAAACATATATTATTATTGAATTATACACTGCATTGTTATCCAGCGATCTTCCCCAAATGGATCCTACCAATCAAGACTCAGTCTTTAGCCTATTGAATCTTTGTAATCATTGGCCTTAATGTTGAAACGATCATTTTACATTGGAACAAAGAACACGCAGCAACGATTTATCTTTGAAGATTTGAAGAGAGTAATTCTAAATGGCCTGCATCGTGCGTTTTCTTGACAATGGGAATAAAGACACATACACACACACGTCGTGTTCGGCGTATGAGGGTCAAGCAGTTCAGATCCTAGAATCCGACAGCCCAGACACCATCACATATGATTTGATTATAGTGGTAAAGGCTTTGGGCAGAACCAACCACACTTTTTGAAGTGCTGAATACAGAGACCTGGTGCACTACGTGCCACAAGGTCCTCAAACAACCTTCCGCAGGTTTTGAATTTAGAGTTGTCCTTCTTTTAGACCAGTTGCCATCAAAGGCAATTGAACCCAGACCTATTTACCCATAGATGGAGAGGGAAGATGATGATTAATACCTTTCTCTAGGGTATAAGCACTTAATTGTATGTAAGGGATTCGATTGGAAGTCAAACTCACCTCTCCGATTCCTCAATCGGAGAGCTGAGTTCTTAAATAGCCTCGTCAGTTATAATGGATAGCGGCTCTCTGATTCCTCAATCCGAGCCGCTATCAACTACTCCAGCGTGACTCTGATATATATATATATATATATATATATATATATATATATATATATATATATATATATAACTAGACTCGTTTATATAAAAACCCTCGAATTTTTGATTTGCTAATCACATCAATCTCGAGGGAAAAAAAGGTTTAAAAAAGAAAGAAAAAAACTTTCCATGACGATCCGTTTAGGTGAAACCTAGGTAGGTTTGTCTGGCTCACTAGGTGTATTTATATATATATATATATATATATATATATATATATATATATATATATATTGGTCAACATAATCGACCAACCGAGAGTGGAATTAGGAAACGATGTAACATTGTTTGTGGAGAGGTTAAATTCCTGAATATAGGTGTCTAGATTTTCGGCCACATTCTCATGCACTGCAGAAATGTTTTCAGCTGAACGGCCTAAACGAGCACGCAATGGTTTTTTCACATCTGCCACCAACCTAGTTTGTTTGAATTTACGAACAATTTTTCCAATTGCACCCTTGAAACTTTAACACGTTGTTTGATTGTTAATCTTTACATGGTTGAAATTGCCAAAGACATCAGTTGTTAAATCTGAAAGAAAAAAAATCATTAGACGCTTAAACTTAATTCACATTTAAAAATCGGTTCAAGTTATTGGAACATCCTTTATATATATATATATATATATATATATATATATATATATATATATATATATATATATATATGTCGTTTTCCTTCCTTCTAATCCTGGTTCTTTCTCGCAATTTTTCGCAATTCTTTATTTTTCTTTCTAATTTTGGTTATTTTTTCTCCCATTTTTCATCTTTTTTTCTTTTTCCATAAACGAACCTACTTTTATTTCAATATGCATATCCACAAATAAATTCTTTATCAGTTCAGATATTTTATGAAGAAACACTAAATATAGAATTGCAGCAATCATAGTTTTCGTCACTGATTTGCACAAAGACTCAAAAGTCATTTGTTTTCCTTTATTCCGATTTAATAGTCGACAAAATTACTATTTTCTAAATTTTAGCCTCTTTATATAGCACGGAAGAATGTTCAAATACTATACTGACGTTATCTGTAATAACAAATTTAACATAAGATATAAGGTCATTTAACAGAGAATAGGCAGTGCTAGAGATCGTTGCTAAAAAACACTAAAAACCCAACATTAATCTGAAAACTCAAGTTCTTCAATAGCTTCGTCAGATCAAAACTTTCATATGAAAGTTATTCATGGCGCCAAACTCGTTCATAAAAAACTAAG
>CAHIKZ030005575.1:560000-577500 GCA_903632075.3 Acanthosepion pharaonis | reverse complement strand
TGTATTAAATTTTGTATTTAATCTATTTAGGTGTATTTTGTTGGGATATTTTTAGTGACCAAAATTAATACAACATCACTAAAAAGCCTACGAATAGAGGTCTAGATCATAATGTTCTGATAAATACAAGGAATGTTATATCGAAAACTGACATACATTTGGACATGTTGTACGTTCACAGAAAACATTAGCATTTCAGATACACAGTGGTCTCAGACAATAGATCCAAGTGAATTTTTGCGATGTTTGTATAAAAGAGAAAGATTAAAACACATTTCTCATAAAAAAAAAAAAAAAACGAGGAGACACGGTGGAGTAATGGATAGCGGCTCGGATAGAGGAATCGGAGTTCGAATTCCAGTCGAATCCATTAAATTCACGTGCTAATATCCTTGATATGAATTCATTCTTCTCCCCTCCCCCATGGGTAAATAGCAAGACAGGCCGGGTTCTATAACCTTGTCTGGCAACTGGTCTACCGTTATATATATATATCATAATAATTTAAAAAAAAAAACAGGAGTTTAGGTCTAGAAAGCGTGGACTGCAGTGAACAACAAAAATTCCTGAAAAAAGAGCCAAGTGGATTTTTGCGATTTTTGTACATAAGAGAAAAATTTCACATTTCTAATTAAAAAAAACAACAAAAAAAAAAAACACGAGGAGGCACGGTGGAGTAATAGATAGCGGCTCAGATTAAGGAATACCTTGAGAAAGGTATGAATCCTCTTCTTCTCCCCCAAGCTATGGGTAAATAGCAGGATATACCGGGTTCTATAGCTTTGGATGGCAACTGGTCTACCGCAGAAAGAAATGACAACCTACTGCGGTAAAATATCTGCTTCGTCAGTCATGTATGGAAAGATCGCCCTAAGCGTGTATCTCGCATGACACATAACTGAATTAAAAAAAAAAAAAAAAAAAACCCCAGGAATTTAGGTCTAGAAACAGTGGACTGTACTGAACAACAAAAATTCCTGAAAAAAAAATTAAATTTTGTATTTAATCCATTTTGTATGTATTTTGTTGGGATATTTTCAGTGACCAGAATTAATACAACATCATTAAAAAGCTTATGAATAGAGGTCTAGATCATGATTTTCTGATAAATACAAGGAAAGTTATATCGAAAACTGACATACATTCGGTCCTGTTGTACGTTCACAGAAAACATTAGCATTTCAGGTACACAGTCGTCTCAGACAATAGAGCCAAATGAATTTTTTACGATGTATAAAGCCCCTAAATTAATTCTAGCTCAATTAAGGAACTGTATTAATATTATTTGTACATAAGAGGAAGATTAAAATAAACACTTTTACATTTCTAATTTTAAAAAAAAGGGGGAGTTAGATCGAGAAGCCCTGGTGTGAAGTGTTGAGCCAAAATTCTCGAAAATAGAGTCCATTTTGCATTTAACTTATTTACCTCGCTTTTACGTGTGACATTTTTAGTACCCAAAATGGATTCAGCACACTCCCTCTCACACATAAAAGATATGCGGAAATAGAATTCAAGATCATAATTAGGATATATGTTATATCGAAAACTGATATTCAGTGGCCAGGATATGGCGCCAAATGATATATCGAAAACTGATATCTAGTGGCCAGGATATGGCGCCAAATGTTATATCGAAAACTGATATCTAGTGGCCAGGATATAGCGCCAAATGTTATATCGAAAACTGATATCTAGTGGCCAGGATATAGCGCCAAGTGTTATATCGAAAACTGATATCTAGTGGCCAGAATATGGCGCCAAATGATATATCGAAAACTGATATCTAGTGGCCAGGATATAGCCCAAATGTTATATCGAAAACTGATATCTAGTGGCCAGGGTATAGCGCCAAATGATATATCGAAAACTGATATCTAGTGGCCAGGATATAGCGCCAAATGATATTTCGAAAACTGATATCTAGTGGCCAGGATATAGCGCCAAATGTTATATCGAAAACTGATATCTACTGGCCAGGATATAGCCCCAAATGTTATATCGAAAACTGATATCTAGTGGCCAGAATATGGCGCCAAATGATATATCGAAAACTGATATCTAGTGGCCAGGATATAGCGCCAAATGATATATCGAAAACTGATATCTACTGGCCAGGATATAGCCCCAAATGTTATATCGAAAACTGATATTTAGTGGCCAGGATATGGCGCCAAATGTTATATCGAAAACTGATATCTAGTGGCCAGGATATGGCGCCAAATGATATATCGAAAACTGATATCTAGTGGCCAGGATATGGCGCCAAATGTTATATCGAAAACTGATATCTAGTGGCCAGGATATAGCCCCAAATGTTATATCGAAAACTGATATCTATAAGCGTGGAAAGAATATGGCCAGTTATAAATGATATATCGAAAACTGATATCTAGTGGCCAGGATATAGCGCCAAATGATATATCGAAAACTGATATCTACTGGCCAGGATATAGCCCCAAATGTTATATCGAAACTGATATCTAGTGGCCAGAATATGGCGCCAAATGTTATATCGAAAAGTGATATTTCGTGGCCAGGATATAGCGCCAAATGTTATATCGAAAACTGATATCTAGTGGCCAGGATATAGCCCCAAATGTTATTTCGAAAACTGATATTTAATGGCCAGGATATGGCGCCAAATGTTATGTTTTTGATATAACATTTGGCACCATATCCTGGCCAATAAATATCAATTTTCGATATAACATTGGTATATCCATAACCATATCTAAAAATATCAATTTTCAATATAATTTTGGCAACATATTCTCGACATATGGCGCCAAATGTCATATCGAAACTGATATTTAGTGTCCAGGATATGGTACCAAATGTTATGTCGATAACTGATGTATAGTGGCCAGGATATGGGCCAAATATAATATCGAAAACTGATATTTAGCGGCCAGGATATAGAGCAATTTATTGTATGAATGGAAGTGAATACATTTAAAATATTTAAATATTATATATATATATATATATATATATATATATATATATATATATATATATATGTATGTATGTATGTATGTATATGCTGGCCTTTCGTATTCGAGGATACTTGTCTACTAGGGCGGCTACCCAATCCATGTTGCAGACGCTTGCTCAGGCGCGTTTGTGTTTATTCAACACCCACAGAGTCCACTTTATACTGCAACTATGCTGAGCAGACCTTAATTACAGTGTTTGGGAAAGAACGTTTTATCTACCTCGATCAACAATTTGAACAAGGCCACCACGCTCAATCCCTCGGCCAAGATGACTTGTGACTTCGTGATAACACAGCTATCGACGGTTCTAAGTGTTCCGTCTACCCAATTTCACTAAAAAAGTTTAGGTCAACCCGTGATATGGTTTTCAGGCACTTTCCACACGTACCGCACGCTAGGATCGAATAATTGTGGGTTGGATTTATAATGGCGTAATAAAACCTTCTTTTCTTCATTTTGAGTTTTGTTCTAAACCGAAATGAAGAAAAGTATAGGATGGCAGAACAGAACATCATTCATGAAGTTGATCCTCACTTGGTGGCCTATAATTATTTCTGTGTAAGAATATATAAATATGGCTAATGGCAATTTAGAGTAAACAGGAACACTGACTAGCTTCTTGAGTCGAGAGTAAACCGAATCGGCGTCTACATTTATTGTTTTAGAGTAAAGCGGAATAATTTTCAGACTCTTTTATAAAGTTTCTGATTCTAGTGTAAACCAAATTACCTTTTTTAAAAATCTAGGTTAAACTGTGCTGTTTTATTAGTGGGGATAAGATTTTAATTTCAAGGTAAGCATGCCTACCTATTTGATACGAGTATAAACAGACTTCCGTTTTGACTAGAGTATAAAACGGACAACCATTTTACCGTGTAAATTGAATTACGTTTTTATATCTAGTTAAAACAATAGTTCATTTTCACTATAGTGTAAAACGGACGACCATGTTACCGCTCGTGTAAATTGAACTACGTTTTTGTCTCTAGTCAAAACAATAATTCCTTTTTCACTATAGTGTAAATCGGACAACCATTTTACTGCTCGTGTAAATTGAACTACGTTTTTGTCTCTAGTCAAAACAATACTTCCTTTTTCACTATAATGTAAAACGGACGACCATTTTACCGCTCGTGTAAACTGAGCTACGTTTTTGTCTCTAGTCAAAACAATACTTGCTTTTTCACTATAGTGTAAAACGGACGACCGTTTTCACTTTGGTGTAAACTGGGCTACCTTCTTGACTCTAGTGTAAATAATACTTCCACTTTCACTATAGTGTAAAACGGACAATCATTTCATGCCTGTATAAACTGGATGCCTGTTTGACTCTACTGTATACCAGACATCCTTTATTACTAGAGTGTAAAATGGACGACCATTTTCACGCTCGTGTAAACTGGACTACTCTTTTAACTGTAGTCTAAAGAATACTTCTATTTTCACAATAATGTAAAACGGACCAATATTTTTACTCTCGTGTAAACTGAGCTACCTTTTTAACCTGTTGTAGATCAGAGTATCTTTTTTACTTTAAAACAAATCGGATCTACGTCTCGCTTTCTCTTAATTATTTATGGGTTTTGTCCTATACGACACATATTTGACGTTAAAGTCGATATATTAATCATCCTTAACTAATCTAGACTAAGCTTGGAAAATATCGATAATGCAGGATGTGTATAAAGTCTTTATCTTTTTTTTATCAAATACATTCAAAATACATTCAAAATACATTCAAATAAAACCATTGTAGAATAAAAGATGAGCATCAATGATTGAATTATCAATAATCTGGTTCATTATTTCGCCCTTTGTTATAATTTCAAAACAGAAGCATTCAGGATACTTTTGTCTTCTGCACATTTTATACGTTAATTTTAACTGTCCAGAGTCGTACTCCTTGTTTGGTAGACTTTCGATTTCATAAAGGATCTCCCAGCATAACCGATTTAAAATCATGTGATGATGTTTTCGTAGGGGACTGTTCGCCCCGGGCATTTAACACCCAGAAATGACACTCACTTGGTTGTAAATGAGCCTGCCACTTCTGTCCGATATAAGAAAAGTTCTAAAAAGGAAAAAAAAAGCCTAAAGGAACATTTGGGGCGTCCCAGGCGACAATTCCCCGAACTTTACGCGAGATTTGATGCAAGGACAATGTCCGGTTTTGTCGGTATAGAGCATACATAAAGTAAAGATCGCCGCTCGAACACTTGGCGCAATAATTAAACACGAGTAGATAACATGGAGGCTATTGGCAGAATGACTCAATAAATTCCTTGGCTAAAGGCTGCATAACAGATCATCTAATAGACGAGAATACCGAATCAGAAAGGAGCCCAGAATGCGACTAATTAATTTGAAAGAATTACACTGGACACGAAATAATGGCAAAGTTGCGTGGATAAGAATTACGCAAGGATTAAGACTAAGTAGTAAGACTTAAAGCTTTTTGCTTTATTGATCGAAGGGCATTCAACCTAAAAATTTATGAAAAATAAAATAAGATGAACAAAGCTAAAAATTAATACTGAAAATACCTCATGTAAGTGATTTCTTGAAAATAATACGCACCCATAAATAATACGCGCCCCAACAAATGATCCAAAAATTAAGAAATATATCTACCCCTATGTATAATACGCATCCATAAATTTTGTCAAAAAAAAAAATAATTACGAAGACATTTCGTCGACCCTGAACTTATTGTAAAATGGATTCAGGAATCTTGTGATTCCGTTAGTGAGGATGTTATGAAGTGAGATTTCAAGAAGTGTTGTCACATGACAGCCATGGATGGTTTTGAAGATGGCATCCTTTGGCAAGAGAATGAAGAGACCGAATATAATTTTGAACAGGACTAAGATAATATTGTGAACTAGCAGCATGGCCCGGCATTGCCCGTGCTTGATTCAAAAATCGTACGACTTATACAGCAATCGCTATCACTTGACTTAAAATATATTTGCCCTTCCTTGCCTTTAAAGGAGTGCCCTTTGCCGTGCTGATGTTGCTACATGCCTTACTTCTTGCCTATCTCACCCCTGCGAATTTTTTCTAAGCTCTATACTAAACATTAAATCTGTAGAAAAAAGAACTAAACAAAATGAATACAAAACGATCAGCTTTAAAAAAGGACTCGTAACTGGAAAAACCGAATGAAAAAATTTTAACACAACAAATACTTTTTAACACCCAACCCAGTTCTGCGGAATCAGAATCAACGTTGAGTTTAAGCAAGCGAATGAGCCAATTGGACTAAAAAAACAACTGCAGATTTAAATTTTTCCCACTTGTGACGAATGCAACTATCGATTTTTTTTTTTTTTTTGCATGCTAGCATGCTAGTTAACATTCGTGTCAGTCAGCTGTTGGCTCTCACTCTGGCCAGTAGAAAATGGCCGCAAACATGAAAACTGCCGTAGAAGCATGAAAAAAATCGATTATTTCCACTATCGATGGGAGTTGGGAAATGCAAGGTCGGTCTTGGCCTTCCCGCTAATTTGGAGCATGTGCATGTAAATTTTGGTGAAAATCCGTCGAATATTGCGGCCGTGCATTCGTTGCACACACACACACACACACACACACACACATACACACATCCTGCCTTTTATAGATAGAGATGATAATTTGTTTAATGACAATTTAGATATTGATTCTCTAATAGAAAGTTGTGGTGATGATGAAAATTAAAATTTCAATAAATTGTTAACTTGATATCCTCTTTTCATGGAAATTGGTCTTTTTATGGATTTTTTATTTTTTCGCCAAATAAAAGATGCGGTTACTAATGAACATAAATTTATTGACAAAAAATGTTACAATTATTATTGTTGGATTTAAAATGAAAATTCAGATATCTTTCTTAATTTAGAACCAGTACGTATTTATTATTATAAATCAATAACGAAAATATATTTTTGTTTAAACCGATTTATAATACGCACCCCTACTATCACCTGCAATTTACAGTTAAAAAATGCGTATTATTTTCGAGAAATTACGATACTAATTTATATTGTTTTAATTGTATCTAATTTTATAGTAGTCTTAAAATCGTTTCTTTATATTTTTCTCTTGAAGACAATTTACGCGAGTCATATTCCGTTATATAATTTTGAATAAGAGGGATATTTCCGTTTCAGTAAATGAATATTGAATTCTTAGCAATTATAACGTCCATTTTGTCGTTGATATCCTTACCGATGTACACACTAACACACACGTGTGCAAGTAAAAACGGGATTCACGAGCACATTTGCGCACAGGAGTATTAATTTACACTCCAGTCAAGGAACCTACGCAGCTAAATTTCCTCTTTCCTTCCGTTACCTCTCAACACCCTGTCGTCACTAATCACGCCTCCTAACGGCAGTTCACGCTGTCACGTGTCCGCTGCCAGCCAATGTACCTCCCATCCTTCATTACTGTCAACGCCGTCGCCAAACTTCATTGTCTCCGCCTCTAATTCAAATCTCTTAGAGATTTTCTTTCTATCTTTGTAAGCATTTCTTTTTCCTCTTTCGTTTTTTTTTCTTTCTTTCTTTTAAGCTTTCTTTTTCCGCTATTGTTTTTCTTTCTTTCTTTCTTTCTTTTTCTTTTTTTTTTTCTTTCTTTCTTTCTTTGTAAGCATTTCATTTTCTTCTCTCGTTGTTTTTCTTTCTTTCTTTCTTTGTAAGGATTTCTTTATCGCCTTTCGTTCTTTCTTTCTTTCTTTCTTTCTTTCTTTCTTCCTTTCTTTCGATCTTTCTTTCTTTCTTTTTCTTTCTTTCTTTCTTTCTTTCTTTGTAAGCATTTCATTTTCTTCTCTCGTTGTTTTTCTTTCTTTCTTTGTAAGGATTTCTTTTTCGTCTTTCGTTCGTTCGTTCGTTCTTTCTTTCGTTCTATCTTTTCTTTCTTTCTTTCTTTCTTTCTTTCTTTCTTTCTTTCTTTCTAAGCATTTCATTTTCTTCTCCCGTTGTTTTTCTTTTTTTTCTTTCTTTGTAAGGATTTCTTTATCGCCTTTCGTTCTTTCTTTCTTTTTTTCTTTCTTCCTTTCTTTCGATCTTTCTTTCTTTTTCTTTCTTTCTTTCTTTCTTTCTTTGTAAGGATTTCTTTTTCTTCTCTCGTTGTTTTTTTTCTTTCTTTCTTTGTAAGGATTTCTTTTTCGTCTTTCGTTCGTTCGTTCGTTCGTTCTTTCTTTCTTTCTCTCTTTCTATGTTTCTTTCTTTCTTTCTTTCTTTGTAAGCATTTCATTTTCTTCTCTCGTTGTTTTTCTTTCTTTCTTTCTTTCTTTCTTTGTAAGGATTTCTTTTTCGTCTTTCGTTCGTTCGTTCTTTCTTTCTTTCTTCCTTTCTATCTTTCTTTCTTTTTCTTTCTTTCTTTCTTTCTTTTTCTTTCTTTCTTTCTTTCTTTTTCTTTCTTTCTTTGTAAGCATTTTTGTTTTCTCTCTCGTTTTCTTCTTACTTTCTTTGTAAACATTTCTTTTTCGCCTCTCGTTTTTTTTTCTTTCTTCCTTTGTAAGTATTTCTTTTCCCTTTCTCGTGTTTTCTTTCTTTCTTTTCTTTCTTTGCAAGCATTTCTTTTTCCACACACCCTTTTTTCTTTCTTTCCTTTAAGCATTTTTCCACTCTTGTTTTCCTTCCTTCCTTCCTGCCTTCCTTCCTTCCTTCCTTCCTTCCTTCCTTCCTTCCTTTGTAAGCATTTCTTTTTCCTCTCTCGTTTTTAAGTGTTTTATCTTTCTCTTTTTAAAAGATTTATTTATCCTATCTCTCTCTTTCTCTCTCTCTTTTTTAAGCGTTTTCTTCTCTCATTTTGTTTTACACACTCCTTTTCTTTCATGTCTTTCTTAAGCATTTTGTCTCTGCTCAATACGGCTTCTCCTTTGACCGTTGAGTGCGGTCAGTAATTAGATGAGAGACCTCTTGGGAACACTGGGCATTGTAAACAAACTTCCACAATCCGAAATGCTTCACTTTTAAATAACCCAAACGGTTGATAACCCGTAAAAAAACGAATCACTCATCTTTACCCTCTCTCTTTTTAAGTATTTTCTTTTGCCTTTCTTTCTTTTTTAAGCATTCCTCTGTCCTCCCTTTTTTCCTTTTAGAATTACTTTCTCTTTTCTCTCTTTTGTAAAACACCCTCTCTTTTTTTTTTTTGCTTTTTGATTTGATTTTTTGAGACTACATAACCAGATTTAATTTAGAAAAAAAACAACAAAAAAAAAACGCCACTTCTATAAGAATTCCAAGACATCTTTTAATTCCAGCATCGTCTCGGGAAAGAGGGAAAGCTGTGCATCAAAAGGACATTAAGGCCCGTTTTAACAAGGTGCTTTTTGGTTTACTCCGAATCATCTGGAATTTCAAGCAAACTGTAACGGAACTTGCCGAAATTATACGTAATATTCCGTGTACTTTTGAACATCTTTGGGCATTATCAAGAAAAGACGTAAGAAAGACGAGAGATAGTCTGTGTATCTATACATTGGTAAGGGCCCCGAGTCTAAAACGGTCGTAGTTTCACTTATTCTGGTGGTGAAATAGATTTTAGCTCTTAAAGAAACTTGTTGAAATTGCGTATCATGCTCTGGGTACATTCGACGATCTTTGGTCATTTTCAAAAAAAAAAAAAAAAAAAAACTAGGATGAAGAAGAAGCTTGGAAATGAGGAAGTTCCACACAGATTCTTCACCAGAACTATCGCATTGTGAAACGGACTCTCGAGAGAATGCTTCCCCGTCCACTACAATCTTAATCCATTCAAATTTAGGTTGAACTGCTATCTATCCTATATGTCCTCATAAAATGTTTCTTCTTCTTACCCCCTTTCAACGGATTACTTCTTCCTCTTACTCTCTTTAAATATCTGCCAACCGAACGATCCTTTGTGGCCGAGCGGTCAAGGCACGTCAGCGTAAATGACGGTTCCGTATAGGATGCAGGTTCGAATCCTGTCAAAGGACGAATATTTTCTATGAAAATTTCTCGGACATTCAGGCCGGTAAATGTTATTTAATACTGTTTATTATAAACAGAGAATTTACTTAAATACTTGTATCTATAAAAAGAACGTTAAACATAAAAAATGTCTTTAATAAATTGTCGGACTTTGTCCATTTCTTTATATATATATATATATATATATATATATGTACACTGATATCTCTGTAGTGGTTAACAGTGTGGAATAGCGGTTGGTGTTCAAATTTCAGACGTGGTTTTTGCATTCACTTTCATACAAATACTCCCAGAAAGGTATAGATCCATCGCCTTTCTGTCCAGATACATGTTAATATCAGGGCAGGTTGGGCTCCCCACCTTTGGTTGGCAACCAGTCTAGGAGAAGTAGAATTCTGAATTCAAAACAAGGTAGGCGTGGAGGTACCAACTCCACCCTCTAAAGACGTACTTGGTACAGAAACCAAAGCAGTATCGTTATATATAAATAAAGAACAAGGGAATTGGCACACAACATTATTATTTTGCGAAGTGTTTTCATAATGAGGTGTTTTTAGTAACCACGGTGTTGAGAGATTTTATTTTGTTTTGTAGTATATACTGAATCCTGGGAAATTTTTACGTCCTGAGTATGATAAACTACATCCGACAGTAAGGCCTCTAATTGGGAGGTTTTGAGGAGCGTGGAACTACTTCTAATTGCTGTTCTTCTCAGGTCCACACTGACCCGGAGTAGTAGCTCTTGTTAGGATTCCAGTTATGGTTAAATAGTTAACCTGCAAACTGAGATCAAAACACTATGAAAGGCTAAAAATACATACCAGCAATACATTTTCATAGTAAAAAAATTACCGGCAATACATCTTTTATGAAAGAAATTACTAATGCTCACAAGAAAATTAAATTTCAGTATTAAATGACCCATAAGGATTTGATATGCCTCTAAACAAACAAACTGGTCAATTATTCTTCTACTTTTCTGATGTTGACGTGCATGTCTTTTCACAGATTCTTGTCTTTTGCTGTTCTAAGCAACTATGTTAAAGAATTCCTCTTGTAGAGCTCTGAGTGCTGAAGGGTTATATGTAAATACACGAAAAAATACCAACGTCTTTCATATTAGCCGCCTATGAAAGACGTATAACATCTACCAGCCAAACAAGATCTCTGACGAGGAAATTTATAGAAGCTCAGGCAATAGGCATAGTAATAGAAATGGTAATATAAGCCGTTTCCTTAAATGGAAATAATCAACATTCACTGGCTGAGCAGCCAGAGCGACTTTCTATTGAAATATTATTTTCAGGAAAATAGGTTTCTCAATTCTGTTATCGGTTATTCAATATTGATGGAGATTTCCTTCCTAACGTGTTGTTTGTAGTAGTGCGAAAAATCAACAAGTTACAAGTGCTATCTAGTTTATTTGCCACCACTGTTGAAAGTCCTCAAGTGATGTGGTTTCTTTTATTTGGTAGAGATTTTGGTAGATTTTAAGCCCCGCACACCAATTGTAATTAAAATTTCCTGAAAATGTTCATTTTGGTGTAAATTGACATGCTTATTTCGAAAATAACAGTAAAAGTTTGCGGGAATCTATCGTTTAGGCGTTATCGACAATAAAAGTTCGGACTCATTCGCGTCGCGGCTACAGCACGGTAGCCATTAATGGCGTTGTTTACATACGTCTGACTCGAGATGTCTTGCGCAGAAACTTCACTTGTCTTGATTATTGCGCATACAATGCGCAAACTTTGCGCGAAATCAAAAATAGCACGATTATTTACAAAATCAAAATGAAAAAATTCTAGAAAGGAATTAATAACAGCAACAACAATTTTAAGGTTCAATTTTTTTTAATTAAATTTGTGGTTTTAAAAAGCATAAATATTTACAAAAAAAAAATTAACCCTAACCACAACCCTGTCAAAGAAGTTAATAATAATCGAAGCAATTTAAAGCAATATTATTTAAGCATGATTATTTGCAAAATAACAACGACAATGGTGGAAAGGATAACTTTTAAAATTTGTTTTATTATTTAAACAAGAATTCATTATTATTATAACTTCACTATAAAAAAAAAACAACACTTGTCATTGCTTTTCTAAATAATAAATTTCTAAATAAAGAATTCAATAAATGCTTCACTTTCAAAAGTGTCTAAAAACTTCTTTTGGTTTTGCACAGTAACTGAGACGTGTAAGAAGATCAGTAAAAGGGCCTTTAACTAAGTAACCTATCGCGCATGACTGTTCGAGACAAACGGATCTAAACAACGCCAGTAATGGCGGACGGAACCGACGCAAATAAACCCGAATTTTTATTGTCGATAACTCCTAAACGGTAGATTTCCGTAAACTTTTATTGTTATTTTCGAAATAAGCGTGTCAATTTACACCAAAATGAACATTTTCAGGAAATTTTAATTACAATTAGTGTGCGGTGCTTAAACTGCAATTTTACCGAGTATTTTGCTTGTAATTCTTTAGCGCTAGTCCACGATGTTCGAAAAAGGATGGTCCTCGCTAAGACCTACAGGCTTCATTCGCCCGAAGCCACATTGAATCATTGGTCTATTGTAAGACTTTCAAGTTAGGCTGGTCTGTTCATGTCCTGAAGGTTACCAATGATGAAACACTTTAAATTAACATGAAATGGCCCCAGAAGGAAAGAGAAAGTGATGCAGACTGCAAATTACCAGTGTCGACGAAACTGAGCGAAATGGATCTTTCTGGGAGAAAAGCAGAGGACAACTTGAGTAGAAGTAGCGGTTGCATTTAGCGATTTCAGTAGTAAAGTGGTGGGACCTAGTTACCAATCTATCAGGTCATCCCATAAGTTCTGTCCGAATTTTAACTTTTTGTTAAAATGAACGAAATTTAAAGAATATTTTATAATGTCTAATGGAGCTGAACATTATTTTTATGTTTAGATGCATTTAAACTGATCAAATTTTATTTCAGAGAACAATAAAATTAAATTTTTGTTTGATTAAAACCCTGCTAACGTGGGAAGTACCCAAGAATCATTTGCGGCACATAATGCTTTATGAGTTCAAGAAAGGAAACCCAGCAGCCGAAGCGGCTAGAAACATTCACTCAGTTTATGGAGAGGAATGTGTGAATGAAAGAACTTGCAGTTCAGTTGAGTTTGATAAAAAGCTGCTTGAAGCAGCCCTTGAAGAAAACCCTGCTTTATCAGTTGAGGAATTGGAAGTGGTTCTCAGTTCAAACCATACAACTGTTCATCGTCATCTTCAACAACTTTGAAAAGTTCCTAAACTTGGAAAATGAGTGCCTCATGAATTGTCTGAAAACAACCTCAAATCCCGAGTTGACATCTGCTCTTCTCTCCATTCTCGCCAACTTGTTTCACCTTTTTTGGATAGACTTGTGACTGGCGACAAAAAATGGATCTTTTATCGTAATGTTAAGCGTCGTAAACAGTGGCTTGGTAAAGGGGAAGGACCCCAGCCACAGTCGAGAAGGGAACTTCATGGGCAAAAGGTTCTTCTTTCAATCTTGTGGGATCGCCAAGGAATAATCCACTTTGAATTCTTACCACCTAATGCAACAATTAATGCTCAAATATACTGTCAGTAATTAGAGCGTTTGAACCAAGCTTTGAGGAAAAAAAAGACCTGCTCTATTGAATCGAAAAGTGGTGAGAAGATTCCTCATCCACCTTATTCTCCCGATCTTGCTCCTTCAGACTACCATTTGTTTCGTAGCTTACAGAATCATTTGGAAGAAACAGCTTTTGTAACACAGGAAGAGGTTAAAACTGACATTTGTGAGTTCTTCGAATCAAAGCCAAAAGAATTTTACAGTAATGGAATTAGTAAGCTTGTTAATAGATGGAAGGAAGTCATAGATAATCAGGGAAAATACATTGTTGATTGAAGCTGTAATTAAATGTAACATTTGGTCACTTGTTTTCTTTATTCAAAATTCGGACAGAACTTATGGGATGACCAGATAGTAGCAGGCTTAAATTCATCTATTCGGGGTACCAGGGGAAAAAGCTCATCAAAGCAGTTGTCATGAAAATATTTGGTGAAAGGTAGAGAGAAATCTAGTCAGGGACTGAAGTACGACCACAAGATGACCGCAATACTTCCTTAACCAATACCTACTACACAGCAAGACATCGAGGAAGTCGTTGCTGAGTGGCCCTGCCTGTTACGCGGGAGACCGGGGTTCGTTTCCCCGCCGGAGAGCATTTAAACTGTTTGTGCCCCTCGGCGTGGTGTAATGGCTAGCAAGCGGGTCTCGCTAAAACAGTTACAACTGAATAGTGAGTTCGATCCGCACTGAGTGCCACATACTTTCGGCCATGTGCCACATTTAAGCCACGCTTAGAAAATCAATAAGATTTCGATCCTCACTGGTTGCACTATACTTTCGGCTTTGTGCCACATCTAAGCTCCGCCTGGAAAATCTTCATAGCAAGATATCGATTGTTAATCCCATCTCAGTTTTTACATTTTCTTATGGTTATCAAGGATGGTTTGTTCCACTTGTTTGATAAAACCGCTTTTGATTTTAGAGATGTGCAATTTCATATGTACAGAGTGCGAAAATACAATTTCCCACCTTCTATAGTTTGGAAACATAGCGGAATGGTTCCCTGCAATATTACCCATGGTTTTCAATTCAGAGTCGTGCTTTTACTACACTGGCGACCATTAAAGTCTTTAGATTTCAGTCCACCCTACTATAGGGTTAATCTTGATTGATTGAATTGGTCTTTACGGCTTATCAACCTTTCGAGGGTCTTTAGATTTCAGTCCAACGTACGAAAGGGTGCATCTTGATTGATTGAATTGGTCTTTACGGCTTATCAACCTTTCGGAGGTCTTTAGATTTCAGTCCAATGTACGAAAGGGTGCATCTTGATTGATTGAATTGGTTTTTACGGCTTATCAACCTTTCGCGGGTTATTTAAAGCTAGACAGCTTTTTTAAGCTGTAAGAATTATTTACATGTTGTAATGATTCACTAAGACAAGTCCTACTAATTAACCCATAGCTAGAGGGAGAAGTGGTGCATTCAGATTTTTCCCAATAGTATTTTAGCGTAAGTGAATATAAGGAACAAGACTGGAATTGAAATTCGAATCACCGATTTCCAACTCCGAGCTGTTACCCATTACGCCACCCGCACATTCAAAATTACACCACCTGCTATTCCCAAGCTGTTACCCATCTAGTTACTGACCAGGAAGGATATTGCTTAACGATCGTGATCGTTCTAGAACCAGTGTTTCAACTTGATATTGTCATAAGCTGGGTGTGTTAATAAAACAACATTTTATAGGTTGGTAAAAAGACGTAGACAAATTCTTTTTTTACAAATACGCTTAAGGCTTACTGATCACTCTTTTATATATATATTTATAACAAATTAGTAGCGTAATGGATAGCTCCTCAAGTGGAGAAATTGGAGAGTTGATTTTGAATTCCAAGCAACCAGTCTAAGAAAAGGAAAACTGAATTCAGACTAAGAGAGGATTGGACTCTGTCAGGCTATCTTGTCCAAGATTTACTACTACTGCTGCTACAGATGCAGTACATATTGTGCCTGTATGACTTTAATGGGTTATGGGAAATTGATATCGCCATCTTGAACAAATGGCATTTATAACAAAAAGCGGTAACATTTAATTTGCTAACAATTTTTAAAAGTATATTTTAATGAATATTTCTACTTTGTTTTTAATTCATTTTTTTTAAATTGTCATATATAAAAATGTTTCTTTCAATGAAAACTTTTTAATTCATCGTGTTTATATAAAAAGAATTCATATCTGCCTCAGTCAAAATTCAGCCGTAAGTTAGAAAACCTTTGGCGTTCGTAATAATAAGCATTGCTGCCATATGGCATTTCACATTGCTCAAAATTTGTCGAATGGAGCCTAAAACAATTATGGAATTATCTAAATGCGTCAAAATAATTTGTTGAATTAGAGTCTAATGAATTATTTCAGCAAGTGAAAAAATAGTTTGCTGAATTCATTTTCCTTCTTCTTCTTCTTCTTCTTCTTATTATTATTATTATTATTATTATTATTATTATTATTATTATTAGGTTGGTGCAAAAATAATGACATAATAATGTCGTTTTTGACGTATTTTTTAACGTCAAAAAACGACATTATTACGTCATTATTTTTGCACCAACATAATATAAACCTTAGAAAATTATTCAATTGTTTCTCTTATGGTCAGCTGTAGTAGCTTAGTAAACTTAGTATACAGAAAAAGACCCTTAGAAAATAGATGTCTTACTGAAAATGTTTATGCAGAAACTTGTGATAATTAAAAGAAATTCTAGGATAACTTTTCTCTTTTCGTAAAAACGGTATTTGGCCAGTTTAGAAAAAATGTTTTAAAGCCGTTAAAGTAAAAGCATACTGTTTGTCGTACATTTTTAAAATTATATTTTCCAAATGGTGACTTCTATTCTCGACGTATTAATGTTGCCGACTTCTGAAGTTTTCCATTAGCCGAAGGCATTTCTGTAATTTGCTTCCCCAACTTTACAAATTTAAGCGCAGTTTAAGATCTCGGCAGTTTTAAAGTTTTGGCTAATACATAGAAGAGAGAACTGGAGAAGTGAAGAGATCTGCTGCCACTTTGTTTCTAATGATTAAAAAATTACGCGAACATGAATAATACTAGTAAAAATTGTTGATAAAAATAATTGCAGTAATTATGTGGACGAAGAAGAGAAGGAGACGTAACAGTAATAAGCCCGAGTAAGGCGCGAAAATATTCTACTTGTTTCTCCTAATCGAATAAGAGCGCTGAATATGGCAGACTAATATGAGCGTCGACACTATTCAAGAGACATAGTTGCTTCGGCAAAATTGATTTCGTGTCATCGAGAAAGCAAGACGATGAACGCACGAGCCGACCAACATCTGCGTCATGGCTGTGATTTGCTTACCATTTTTATTTCCGTCCAGAACTCTTGACCTGTTGACCCGACTCTCTGATTACTTAGCTATGCCGGCAACCCAAAATATCGGTCTGTTCATAAATAGATGTTGGGGGGGGGGTTGTTTTTAGTTTTTTTTTTTAGTTTACTCCGCATCAAACCTCCAGCGCCAAAGCACCACCAATAACACCATCACATTTTTTAAAAATAATTTTTATTTACCAGTACAAGGCTCAAGAGCCACTCGACGTAGAGGGTTACTGAACGAGGTTGAGGGCGTAGGAGGTCAGAATGAGGATATGTAATAACGATTGACATGAAGAGGTTAATATTGTAGTGGTCGAGGACGTATCTTTTGGGGAGTTTGGGGTCAGAAACTGTCTGAATGGAATTTCCTAAGTCACAAAGAAATACGAAAGGAATGAGGAAGATTTGACGCCTGCCGAGGCGGGTTCTAACTGTGAAGGTCTGAAATGGTCAAAGGAAAGTAACTCGTCTTCACATTTCCTATCGAGGTAGCTATAGAGTAGCGAGAAGCAAACAAAGTTTTGTCTGGGGGAAAAGTGTTGCAAGATGAAAATTAAAGGCCGCGTCACGGTGGCTCGGACTAAGG
>CAHIKZ030005575.1:525000-555000 GCA_903632075.3 Acanthosepion pharaonis | reverse complement strand
ATTCTTAAGTTAAGTTCGTTACGATGTCTACGGCTATAAATACGCCTGGAAAATCCCCTTTTGTCTCGATGAATATTTGAACATAACAACTTTAATAAAATATTGCAATAATAATGATAAGTATGAATGCAGGTCCCTATTTAAAGAAGTAAGAGGGTACAAATTAAAAGAGTCAACATTTTTTCTATTTTACTGAAACAGTCGTTAAGTACATGAGAGCGTTATAAGCTTATATTTTATACTTATAAATATTACATGAATAATATTCTAAAAACGATTTGCACTTCTTACAACGCAAACTTATTATGAATTTTTGAAGAAGATAATTCTCTTCCTTCTTTTTCCTTTCTTTCTTTCTTTCTTCAATATCATCTCAAACTATTTCCCTTTCTTTCTTTCTTTCTTTATTTCTTTCTTTCTTTCTTTCTTTCTTTCGTTGAAACTAAACAGCGTCTCTGATATATCGTTTCCGTCTTTCCTCACGACCAAAACGGAATAGTCCATAATTTAAGAGGTTTTGGCAGGGCGTAACGGTCGTGCTAACTAACTAAGGAACAAGCAGAATTATAATACGATCATTTTAATAGTGGAAATAATTATTATACATGTATTACAAAAGATTAGTTACTTTCCATCCATTGTCGGTTAATACCTTCTGGCAAAGGAAGAGGTAAAACAAATCTCAAAATATCCCCAACTGGGCAGAACATCAGATCCACACCCTATTTGGCCCCAAGAACTCGACATATACACGAGTATGTACGGTATCTATAGATGCAAATAAAAAGAGGGCAGATTTCCTCTCATATTTCTGGACAGCAGCAAAAGAAAGACAGATGTACAAAACGACCGACATCTATAAATAGGATTTTTATCACTTTAAACGTTATTTTTAGTGGTTACTCATATTTGAGTAGACGTTCCATTTATTTATTAAACAGTATATTTTTTATTTAGTTTATAGGCACGTTTCAAAGTGCGGATTGAGGAAAGGCAGCTCCGTAGCTGAGACGGTTAAGACACGTCGTATTCTCACGGCGGTTTACCTCAGTCCAGAGGTACGCAAGTTTGAATCGCACCAAAGCTCACATATTATTGTTAATAAGATTTCTCGAATATTCAGGTTGACTGACGAAAATAAATAAATACACTGTTTAATAAATAAATGTAGAGTCTACTCGGATATGCGTATTCACTAAAATTGACGCGATAAAAATCTGCCGGATAGATAAGCAAAATTCATTATCTTATAATGTATATTTAGGTAGCAAACTTTATTTCAAACAGGTAAGGTAAATTTGGGAAGACTTCTTCTAGTACTTCCAATTTTTTAAAAATTTTAAATATATATATATATTTTTTTCTGACAAGAGGTCATAATATCAGCTGCCTGTGAAACTGGATTTTTTCTTTTTATACGAATGGGTTTTTTGTCAGTGTTCTTTTATCAAGAATGGAAGTTGATTTTGGCAAGTCTATATTCTTTCCTGATATTTTGCGAAAAAAGTAAAAAAAAAAAAAAAAGAAAAAATGGATTTGGTGTCTTTTATATATATATATATATATATATATATATATATATATATATATATATAATAAAGTGCGGCGTTGCTGGGTGGGTGGGGGTTGATTGGTGTCGACGCGAAAAGACTGTAATGATAGTTGGAAGGAAATTCTGATTCGATCAAAGGTCAGAGATATTATAGGGTGAACACCCGAAATTTGATAATATCTTTTTCATATATAGGCACAAGAGTTGAACCGGTTTTCCAGACATGAAACTGTAGTTTTTTTCTTTTTTTTTTTTTCCTTTTTTTTTTCTTCTTTTTTGAGGGCGTGGTTGTTCTCACGAGATGAGTAGTGTATCTGTAATGTGTCGCAGCACTTGTATAGATGCGTTTGTAAATTTAGACACTTTCGAAACAAAGACACACACACATACATACATACACAAAGAGAGAGGTAGGAGAGAGAGAGAGAGAGAGAGAGAGTGCGTGAGAGAGAGATGGCAAGAGATATAAGGTTCCTGTCCTTGCATAGGAAAATTAGCAAAAGAAATCCATGGGTTTTTGATGAAAAATAATAGAAAATAATTGCCTGTCGAACAAATGGTGTACCAATTTCGAGCATGGAGATTTTAAGAAAATCTGCGAGGTCTTCAACGATGTTCTTTTTGTAGGTACCTCCACTGACTTTTCGATACTTAAGGTTTAAAATGAATTTTTAAAAATGAAAAAGCATTCTTAAAGCTTTCATTTTTTTAGCTTTAATTGAAAGCTAAATGATTAAATTTACTATTTCCCGGAAGCAAAATAATTTGGCGCATTTCAGATAGAAATTATATTGATGAGAATATCAATTTTTTGGTCGCTTTCACAAAATTAGCCATTTTTGACACATTTGTAAACAAAAGTTAATTCTCAGATGTAAAAATCTTCCAAAAATAAAATATATTTTTCTGAAACTTTATTTGAGGAATATTAGTTGAATTAAAGTATAATTAATCTGATTTGAAAAAAATATATCATTTACTTTAAGTGTAAAATAACAAAGAAATGGATTTTTAAAACAATTAGTAGCGGTGATTACGCGCTTATCACCGTCGCTTGTCACTCGTAGATCACTTAACAAGTGATGATAAAATTTGTCAACACATTTACTGTTGTTCTACAGAGACTTTAGCTGTTAAAACACAATTTAAGAAAATGACGGGTGATCGCCTTTTTGCATATAATTTTTAAGTATTAATTAATCTTAAAAATGTTAGAGAATATTCACCGTAATCAAATTTTAAAAATGTTGAATTTAAATTTAATATAGTCATCGCTCTTATTTTCTGATTAAGTCGTGTATGGTGAACCATATTTTCAAACTGGCACACGTTACGTAATATTTTATATACATTAAAAATGTAATTTTTTTTAAAATATTGGGTGTAAACAACTTTTATTGAGATTTTCAATTTTTGATTTGTAAATATAGTTTTCACTTAATAACAATATCACCTAACCAGATTTAATCAATGCAGAATTTTAAACAATTTATATCATAAATAATTTAATTAAAATTTTAAAAAGTGAAAATAATTCTTGTAAAAATTCATTATTCATCAAAAAAGATTTTTTTCTCAAGACGATTGTGTCCTTAATAAATCTTATTTATAAAAACAATTAAAAGCATTTCTAATTAAATAATATCATAGTTTTATTTCATTTTTTTATTTTACAATTCAGAGCAGATTTTAGGTAACTGGGTGTCCTGCTTTAGAAAAAGAAATTGATGATTTAAATTCTCCGATGAGTCCCGCTTTTAACTAATAAAACAAATTTTGAAATTAAGTAAGTGTGTGTATGCAAAATTTTTTTACTAAGATTCTCTAAAGATATATTTAAAAATATTATCTAAAAATATTACTCATTTTGTAAAAATATATCCAAAAATATTATCTAAAAATATTACTAAGATTTTCTAAAAGAATTTTCAAAAATAATTCCATTCATTTGTGAATAATTCCTGAAAGTTTCATTAAAATTCGAGAATTATTTGATTTTGACAAGAATTTTTAAATCAATGTATTTTTCACCTGAAAAAAAGATGCTCAAACATTAATTGTAAATATTACATAGACCGCTGACTTAAAACAAAAAGATTTTTAACCAAATTTTCGAACGTGATTGAAAGGACCCAAAAATTTAATAAATTAATTAAAAAATACTTTGATCTTTCCTCTTAATAATGATGTAAACACTTTGACGATAAAACTTTGTTTTTATGAAATTTGGGGCATTTTTTTTACATGATATGCTGTTTTTTTTTTCAGCGAAAAAAGCGCGAATTAGTGGAGGCACCTATCCTTATCTAATCATATATATATATATATATATATATATATATATATATATATATATATATATATATATATATATAAATCTCCCGTTGAAGCCTGGGAGCGGGAGCGAAACCGGTTGTTTCACCCCGTTTTTTTAATATGTCTCGTAATATTAAGTTTTATACTTCTATTTCGATCATTAAATTTTGTACCTACAAAATATCTTTATATATATATATATATATATATATATATATATATATATATATATATATATATATCCGACATAATGATTAAATAAGAAACAACAAATAGGACAACATTTACAGATATGGCATCTTTCGCTTCTTGTAGTTTCATCATTTTTTTTTTGCGAGTTAGAGAATGAGGAGAAACGCGCATAATTTTTCGTTATTTCAAATTCTATGCTATTCGTTTATCTACCCGACCAATGAAAACTAACAGCATAGAATTCAAAATGCTGAAACATTCCACGCGTTCTCTTCATGACTCCTTGCCCCCACCACACACAAAAATAATATAATGAAGCTACTTTTAAATAGTGAGGCATATAAAATCTATAAAGGTTTTTCTATTTAATCATTGTGTTCCAGAAATGTCAGCCGTCTCCTTCTAATTGTAAATTCATCTTTTCTTAAAAAAAACTTCTTCATAGCTCACATGCGCTGTCCATGGTATTCTCAGCATGTCGGTATTTGCCGGCTTAGATTTTCTTAATTCTTGCAGTAGTTTATCGTTCATAGCTATAGGTAACATTAGATCACTTTGGCCATAATATCCGACTTATGAAGGCTGTGATGCTGTATTAGATTAAGGTTGAACAATGTGTTAATATATAATTATATAGAACTAAATGAGCATTTACCAATTATATGAGTAAACCTTTTGTTTGCTGATCGGTTTAAAAAAAGGATCGAACATTTCATGTCAGGTAACTCTGCCACGTCACCCAGTACTACTTTCGGTATTGTCGGATCATTTGTCCATGCATTGAATACTGTTACCATATCTAGCCCAGTGCCCCTGCTGTTCATCTCGAAGTCCTCGACAAAATCTAAGGTATGATCTGCAATGTAGTCTATCTTGGCATCAGTCATTTTCTCGCAGACGTAATGTAGCTTCCCTCAGTCTTTTCTAAAAATATTTTCATGACAACTAGTGCCACGAATTTAAGTGAATTTAAGCGCATTACTAGATTGGCACTTAGGTCCCACCCTTTTACTGTTGAAACAGTTAAATGTAACCTCCATTTTCTATTCCAACAATTTCTTCTCTCGCACTTCCCGACTGTGGAACTCCCTTCCTCTTACTTGATTTCCTGTCAACTACAATCTTGAAAAATTTAAAACGTCAATCGCCATCTTCTGATGCCCTGATCTCCCTTCTTCTTTTATCCTCTCCTCTGTCCCCCCCCCGCTTATACCCAATTTTTTCTCTATTTTCAGTCTTTGTAACCCCCTACACGGTGGTGGCTTTCCCGCCTTGCTTGGAGTGAAACACTTTTAAAAAAATAAAATAAAATGATTAAACCAGTTTCCTAACCAGAATTTTCCGGTGAAGAGGTGGGTTCGAAACAAAATCGGAATTGGGGCTCCATAGTTATATATGCAGTTTCCCCAATAGGATCAACGGCCTCGTTCTGCAACACCAAGGCAAGTCTCCAAGCTGGAGGACATCGGCTGCGGTTTGACGTGGCTGCGTTATGTCTGATTGCCCGTGACGTGCTAGGCATGAAGAAGAATACTACTTCTGCTCTGCGTGGAGGGAACTGGTCAATTGCTCACGGCGAGTAAGTCATTCGACAGTTGATGATGATGATGATGATGATGATGAGGAGGAGGAGGAGGAGGAGGAGGAGGAGGAGGAGGAGGAGGAGGAGGAAGAGGAGGAGGAGGAGAGAAGATTCATAAACCCTACTAGAAAAATGTTTATGAAAAACTGATAGTTCGTCGTAAAATTGCGACTGCAGTTTTGTTATCACAGCGTGAATTTAATCGGCAATTATAAAAAGAGAAGAAATATACAAAATTTCAATTTTATATGTAAAGTCATATAATTCAGTCAAATTCGCCTTATTTTATTTACTTTTTGAATTACAGCAAAAGTCCTATTAACCTGGTGCCAGGCCAAATGCCTGAATTAGAATTAAAAGATGTTACAACGAATTAATTATAGGAATTTGATATTAAGTTGAGGGAAAGGTTTGTAGCATTTTTGACAAAATTTATTTATTCATATTGGGCATTTCGACATAGTCTAATGGTTAGTAAGAAAAACTGCATCAATTACAACTGAATAGTGACTTCGATCCCCACTGAGTGCTCCATACTTTCGGCTTTGTGACACATCTAAGCTGCATTATTCCTGCATATTCTTCATATCATTATTTTTCTCTGAGCCAAATTCTCGCAGTTTTTCGAAGAACATGTTTCAGCAATGCATAATAAATAATTTAAATTGAATGGCATTCGAGAAAAAAAAAAAAGAAACACGTTTTCTCCTCAGAGTTTGAAGGCTGTTTTTTGGATCGAGACACGACCCAAGTCAAGAGATCGCAGTGTATAAAATTTACGTTTCAAGGCTAAATCTCCACAAATATCATTAAATGCTTATAATTTATAACAGAAGCCATTAGTTTATACCAACGGCTTCCCATACTTAATACTTATTTAATTCAAGAAGGAACGGATTCATGACTGAGTTCATCCAACAGACCAGACCAGAATTTAAGCTCGTCTCTCCTGTTTCCTCTATGCCGCCGATATCCGTTATGTATATTTATTTAAAGTCCACTTTTCTAAGAACGAAATATATCATGAAAACTTGAAAAAGAAATTACGTTAAATAAGTAAAAATCTGTTAAGTTTCAACAGTGAATAATAGCCGCTGGTAAAGTATAATGTTATTGAAAGTACATAAAAACACAGCTCTCCATTTTAAAATAACATCTGCATCTCAACGTTGCCATGCATGATTTGCCAAAATGCTCTTTATACAGAGTATCTCTAAAAATGGATTCAAATTATCAAGAATATAATACGATAGCATCTTTTTAATATATATACAAGGTATCTCTAAAAATGAATTCACATTATCAAGACTACAATACGATAACATATTTTTTTTATATAACAGAGTATTTTTTAAAATGGATTCACATTATAAAGATTATAACACGATAGGATTTTTTAGATTAGGGTATTTCTAAAATTGGATTCACGTTATCAAGACAATAACACGATAGCATCTTTTTTATTATATATACAAGGTATTTCAAAAAATGGATTCACGTTATCAAGACTACAATACAATAGCATATTTCTTTTATATTACAATGTATTTTTAAAAATGGATTCACATTATGAAGATTATAACATGATAACATTTTTAACCACAGGGTATCTCTAAAAATGGATTCACGTTGTTAACACAATAATAAGATATTTTTATGCCATCGATCTTGACTTGGCTTCTCGATTTAGTCACTTTCTCACAGACGTGATGTATCTTCTGTCATTTCTACAAATATTTTTTTATGACAACTGCTCTGAGGAGCTTTATTTCCTGGCGCCCCGACTACGTGAATTTAAGCATGTTACTAGATTGGCATTTAGGTCCCACCCTTTTACTGTTAAAATAATTAAATGTAACCGCCACTTCTACTCCAACAGTTTCTTTTCTCACACTTCCGACCAGTCGAACTCCCTTCCGTTTACTTGCTTCCCTGAACACTACAATTTTCAGATATTTAAATGCAACATCAATCGCCATTTTCTGTCGTCTTAAATCTCGTTCATCTTTTATCCTTTTCTCGATCTCCCCTATACCAAACATTCATCCTCTGTCACCTCCTGCGTATTAATGGCATTCCCGACTTGTTTGGGGTGAAATGATTATATATATATATATATATATATATATATATATATATATATATATAGTGTCTCGATCCAAAAAACAACATGCCTGGCTGCATACACAATTCCGGAAAATCCTCGTTGAAAACACAACTATACTTAAACATGAAAACGATAAACAAAAATTAAAAATTCTTGAAGCTTTATACATGAAACAGTTGAAACCTAACATGAACAAAATAAACTATGAAATCTCCACAAATATCATTAAATGCTTATAATTTATAACAGAAGCCATTGGTTTATACCAACGGCTTCCCATACTTAATACTTCTCGTTTTTCACTCTCGCGTGGTCATGTGTGACGTCACGAGCTGCGACGCGATTTTCGCTTCTGCGTCTCGTATATACGAATTTGTCGTTACTTTGAAATTTTCATGCAGCAAGGGCGGACTATCATTGTTGTTTCGTCTTTGTGTTGTTTGATTTATTGAAATTGTCATCTTTGATAATGGCTTGTGTAAGCCAAAAGCTTAGATTGGATTTAAACATGTATTTGGTGTTTTCTTTTCGTCTTTCAACGATAATGTGATTAAGCTTATCAGACAATATGAAGAACTTCCTTAAAATAAATAGACAAAACTTGTCTATATTATTTAATGAAACATGCATTAATGAAAAATTGCTGCCTAAATATACACAATATATATATATATATATATATATATATATTGTCCCTAAAATGGATTTACGTTATCAAGACTATAATACGATAGCACAGTAAGGAGAGTAACATCCTTTGCAATGTGTATCTTCAAGCAATTATTTATGCATTTGCATTCATTTACATTCAACATATAATGGCCATATTATCTCCGTCATACTTAATTCCTGACCATTGAGTAGGGCCAGTCTGTACTCCTCAAATCCGCTTTAAGTCTGTTTGGGAGCTCTAGGTAGTGCTTTGTGACCCTCAACGTCTTACCAACATAGGTATTTTTCTTCCCATTTTTATACACATTGCAAATTAAACTAAATACAACTGACTATCAAAAGATGACAAATTTTCGCGAATTTTGACGACATTCTGGGGTCTTTTTTTCGGCCAAATCTGTGAATTTGTTTTTCTCGTGCTAAGTCTTGAAAAAAAAAACTCCAAAAAAACACTATATAAACTTCACCTTTTTTATCCATAATGTTGAATGTGCCAAAATTCCACAAATTTTTAACAAGAAATATCTCAAAGTTGATGTTAAAAATTTCCGGAAAACATTGTTGATTTATTCAAGATGGAATGATCTATCATGACATGTCTCTAATTTGTTTTTAGATACATTGTATTTATTTTCCATTTTTCGAGTAGGATTGTTCGCCTATATTGCATCTGATCCATTATTGTACATAGGTCACAATAAAATTTGTATTTGATATATATATACTACCTTATGAAAATTGAAATGTAATAGAGTGGGGGGCCCCGTAGCGCATATTGCACTCTTGCACCGGCACCGCCACTGTGAATGCCTTTCTTCGATAATTTTAATGCATAGTGTAGGGTGCCGATAAAATAATAATGCGAAATTTGAATTTTCATTACCTAACGTTTTATTTACTCCACCGGGCGATATTCTCCATTGCTCTCACCCGGTCCGACACTTGGATCCTACATTGTCCTTTTCTGGCATGTGAGAGATTGCTCGACGAGGCTACCCCCAAACTGTCAGGGTGGTTCTTTATATATCCCTCTGTTTTTCCGTTGACATGCTTGCGGATACCAGATGCAGGAGTTAGGTCACGTAAATATTCATTTGGTAGCTGGGACTGACCTCAGGTCAAATTTATGGCGTACCCAGCTTCATTGATGGCTGCTGAATATTTCGTGCAATGTCTATTCTGGTTTCATACTTCAATAGCATACTGAACTGAGCGTTGAAACTTCAGTCAGTTATGTACCATGCTTAGGCGATCATGTATCATTCGATACATGACTGACGAGGCACGTTTTTTTTCCGCAGTAGGTTGATATTTCTTTCTGCAGTAGACCAATTGCCATCCAAGGCTATAGAACTCAGTCTATTTTGCTACATACAAATGAAGAGGATTCATACCTTTCCCAAGAGTATTAGCCCATAAGTGAATGTAATGGATCCAACTTGTATTCGAACACGGCTCTCCGATTTCCCAATCCGAGCCGCTATCCATTACTCCACCACCCAAATGAATTTTTGCCTAACATTGAAACAATGATTTTTCTTTTTTCATCTCTCGAAAAATTTATTTTTTGAAGCCAATGGCTTGCTACCACTCGTTTCCGAGGGCCCTAGTCTGACGGGGTGGTTGTGGGGGTTTCTCATCAAATAGTATTGCCGATGCCTGCTTAAATTGCAGCCTGTGATTTATACTGCAACAATGCTGAGCGAACTTTATTTACAGTTTCTACGAGAGAACGCATAATCTGGTAACAATAATTTGGTAACAAAAAACAATACGCTCCAACCCTCGGCCACGATGACTTGTGAATTCGAGCTGCTTATGAATGATTCCGTCTGTCCAGTTTGCTTGAAAAGTCTTGGGTCAAGTCTTGGCTTGGCTTTTAGACAATTTCGAAATGTATCTCTCGCCTATCCAGAGCGATAACATCAAGTATATGATTGGTGTATACGGAATAAATTCCAATAACCAACAATTACTATTGTTAAAAGAGTGCTCAATACGAATATAATTATTTATTTAAAAATTATAACATAAATATGTTATAAAATCACTACAAAAATAGCCATTTTGTTTCAACACCTCTGGTGTCTTATCAAGTGATGATGTTGAATGCAGATTGTAGAATAAAGGTTTTAAAAGGTTCAAATTAATTAACCACCCCTCGTAAGGGGAAACGCTGTCACATGAGCTGAAATGACCAATCAAAATACAAGTATGCGAGAATTCAAAAAACTTGACAACGAAGTAAGGTTATAACGATAAAATTTGAAATTGAAATTAAAAACTACCCATTTCAAAAATGTAAATTTAATCTACATTAAAAATTTAAAATTATAATATATATATATATATATATATATATATATATATATATATATATATATATATATATGTGTGTGTGTGTGTGTGTGTGTATATATATATATATATATATATATTTCATTTCATATATTTCATTAAAGACGACTGATAGGCCACTGTGTTTTTATTCAATTTTATTATCCATGCTAGTATTTTCTTTTCTAGATATAAATTGTGTAAAAACTGACCAAAACTTCTGTATATCCGAGACCTTTCGGGTCTCCACTAGTCATCATCAAGTATTTCTTTTAATTCATTTTTAATATAAATAAAATAAATAAAATTAAACAACCCCGTTGATAGCAGACGGAGTAGCCGAAAGCGCTTGGATGTATAGAATATTTGGACAGTTTTTACACAATTTATATCCAGAAAAGAAAATATATTTAATTAAAACTGAATATCGTGCAGCATACAGGTTCAAAGCCCAAAAAAATAAAACAAACAATCCTTTAAAACAATTTTGACTATATATATAGTCAAACCTACCAAGGTTTCACCTAGGCGGATCGTCAAGAAAAAATAGAATTTTTTTTTTATGCTGTACGATTATATATATATATATATATATATATATATATATATATATATATATATATATAATTGACAGAAGGTTCTGTCTAAAAGAAAATAATCTCCCTCTCATCTGAAGAAGTAAATTCATTCCTTTCTCAACATTATTAGTGCGACTATTGATCGCAACTTGGAGATTTCACTTTCCCCAACGATACCCGTTGCACTATAGACCACCCTGATTATAATTGCGTCCTTATTTGAGACAACACCTGATTTCAACTTTATAATGTAACTCTTTACTTTGTAAATCGTCATCCAGGTCGTTCGGTTATAAACGTATCACAAACATACATAAAAATGCAGAACGGTTTACTTTACAAAATTAAACATTTCTTCTTTATTTTTCTCATCAAACCACATGAACTGTGTTGTCTAACTTTAGACCGCCTCGTTTTGAAAAGCACTGAGAATCACTGCTGCACAATAAATTAGCATACATTCCGATTAAAAGTAACTAACTTTTTATTAAGCTCACCTAAAAATCATGAAGAAATATTCTGTTCATCTCTACATCTCAGTTACAAACCCTGGTTATTAGATATCCAATGAAAAGAAAATTTATCCTATTTAAGTGTAACGGCTTCTTTGTCGGGAATACGGTTGGCCAGTACGCATGCGCACATGTGTAGGTTAACCGCATTTGTCAGTTCTGCAAACAAATAACCATGTCAGTTCAGCAGTAGCGCGTGCATACATTCATTCATTTTTCCATTATGTTTTCGACCCGTAACTGTTGTCGCTACTGAGCGTCGATAGGTTCAGTGCAATCGGGACAGTTTCCGGAACAAGGTATCTGATGTCGCTCGGACGCATCGTAGCCATCAAATAATCAGGATGTGGTTGCATACTGACTTCGGAACAAAAAGGGGGAGAACTCCGTATTTCTCTGACTTTTGTTTGTTTCTTTCTTTTTCTTTCTTTATCTTCATCCCTCCCACCAGCCTTTAAAATCTTCGGATCTCAATTTTTGATTATTTTCTGTAATGGACAAAAGGTTTTTTAGATTGATCCTATAGATTAATTTTTTATATTCGAGATAAATATCACTATGATATTTATCGTGAAGCGAACGTATATAAATAGAGAATAAAAAAAGAAAGAAAAAAAGAAAGAAAAGCTAAAGTCTTTCCTAGATGATATTCAACATTTCTAGGACAGAAAATAGAAAAGGTGAGGATCGTCTAGAAAAAAAGGTGAGATGGTATAATACCGTCAATAGAAATATAGAGAGGGAAAGAGAAAGGGATGAGATGGTATAATACCGTCAATAGAAATATAGAGAGGGAAAGAGAAAGGGTTGAGATGGTATAATAACTTCAACAGAAATATAGAGAGAGAAGAGAAAGAGATGGTAAATAACTTCAACAGAAATATAGAGAAAGGGACTGAGATGGTATAATAACTTCAACAGAAATAGAGAGAGAAAGAAAGGACTGAGATGGTATATTACCGTCAACGAAATATAGAGAGGGAAAGAGAAAGGACTTGAGATGGTATAATAAATTCAACAGAAATATAGAAAAAATACCAAGAAAGGGTATTATAATTGTCAATCCTTATTTTGGTTGATGGTATAATACTTCAACAGAAATATAGAGAAGGAAATTGAGATGGTAACAATAATCAACAAAATATAGAGGAAAGAAAAGGACTGAGATGGTATAATAACGTCAACAGAAATATAGAGAGAAAATACATAATACCAACCAAATATAGAAAGGAAAGAGAAAGGGTTGAGATGTATAATAAAACAGAAATATAGAGAAGGAAAGATTCAAATATCTTCAACAGAAATATAAAGAAGGAATGAGAAAGGTGGAATAATAACTTAACAAAATATAGAGGGGAAATAGAAAGGACTGAGATGGTATAATAACTTCAGAAATATAGAGAGGAAAAGAGAAAGGACTGAGATGGTATATTTTCAACAGAAATATAGAGAGAGAAAAGAAAGGACTGAGATGGTATAATAACGTCAACAGAAATATGGAGAGGAAAAAGAATGGGATTGGTATAATACGTCAATAGAAATATAGAGGAAAAAGAAAAAGGTTGAGTTTAATGAAAAATAGAGAAGGAAAGAGAAAGGGTTGAGATGGTATAATAACTTCAACAGAAATATAGAGAAGGAAAGAGAAAGGGGTGAGATGGTATAATAACTTCAACAGAAATATAGAGAGGGAAAGAGAAAGGATGATGGTATAATAACGTCAACAGAAAATATAGAGAGGGAAAAAGAGAAAGGGATGAGAATATAATACTTCCAAAAAATATAGAGATGGAAATTAGGTTTGAGATGGTATAATAATTTCATCAGAAATATAGAGAGGGAAAGAAAAGACTGAGATGGTATAAAACGTCAACAAAAATATATTGAGATGGTATAATAACGTCACCTTATAGAGAAAAGAGAAAGGGTTGAGATGGTATAATAACAGTCTAAGAAAGATTGAGATGGTTGTCAACAGAAATATAGAGAAGGAAAGAGAAAAGGTTAGATGGTGTTATAATACCAAATATAGGAAATATCAAAATAGAGTGAGATGGGGTAATAACGTCAACAGAAATATAGAGAGGGAAAGAGAAAGGACTGGAGGATTGGTTTTCAACAGAAATATAGAGAGGGAAAGGGGTTGAGAACTGAAATATGGAAGGAAGAGAATAATATGGTATGTAAATGAAAATATATCCTATGGTATAATAACGTCGTATAGAGACAGGAAAAGAGAAAGTGGGAGATGGTATAACTTCAACAGCTGAGATGGTTAATAACGTCAACAGAAATATAGAGAAGGAAAGAGAAAGGGGTGATGGAATAATAACGTTCAACAGAAAATAAAAAAGGGAAAGGGTTGAGATGGTATAATAACTTCAACAGAAATAGAAGTCAAGGAAAGAGAAAGAAAGTGAGATACAATAACTAGCAAGAAATCATTAGATGGTTAATAACGTCAACAGAAATATAGTTCAGCGTCAATAGAAATATAGAGAGAGAAAGAGAAGGGGTGTGGTATAATAAGTCATAACAGGGGAAACAAAGAGCGTCATTTTTCCATAACGTCAACAGAAATATAGAGAGGGAAAGAAAAGGACAGATGGTATAATTACAAGGAAATATAGATTGAGGGTAAAGTCGAAAGGTTGAGATGGTATAAATATCTTTTCAGGAAAGAGAACAAGGTATAGAGAATGGAGTGAGATGCATCGTAAATATCAAATATAGTCAGGATGAGATGGTTGCTTACTGAAAGGGGTGAGATGGTATAATAACTTCAACAGGAACAAAAAAAAAGGGAGAATGGTATAACGTCCGAAATATTTCTGATGGTAATAACTTCAACAGAAATTAGAGAGGAAAGGAAATGGGGTGAGATGGTTTTGTTTGTTTTAACGTTGGTAAAAACTTCTTAAAGGGGAAAAGAGAAAGAGATGAGATGGTATAATAACGTCAACAGAAATATAGAAGGAAAAAAGGACTTTAAATAACGTCCCAGAAATATCCCAGGGAAAGAGAAAGGACTGAGATAATTTAAAATACTTCGATCTCATAGAGAGGGAAAGAGAAGGAGTGATTATTTTCGTCAATAGAAATGGACAAAGAAGGGTTAGATGGTATCCTCAATAGAAATAAGACAGGGAAAGAGAAAGGGGTTGAGATCTATTTTATATTCGAGATAAATGGTATAATAACTTCAACAGAGATATGAGATTTATCCGTGCATACAGAAAAAGTGTTAGAAATAGAGAATAAAAAGAAGAAAGAAAATAGAAAAGAAAAGGTGAGATGTCTTTCCTAAATATATAGAGAGGGAAAGAAAGGGGTGAGATGATTCAACATTTATAGTGAGGTAGCATTAGATGGTATAATACCGTCAACAGAAAATGGAGGGAAAAGAAAAGGGTGAGATGGTATAATACCGTCAATAGAAATATAGAGAGGAAAGAGAAAAGGGATGACATGAGATGGTATAATAACCGTCAATAGAGAGGAAATATAGATGGTATAATAACTTCGGAAAGAGAAAAAAGGGGGGTGAGATGGTATAATAACGTCAACAAAATATAGAAATATAGAAATATAGAAGGGGAAAGAGAAAGGTGAGATGGTAAAAATAACGTCAATAGAAATATAGAGAGAAAAGAGAAAGGACTGAGATGGTATAATAAAAGTCAACAGAAATATAGAGAGGGAAAGAGAAAATAACGGACAGAAATATTGAGAGGGAAGATGGATGGTATAATAACTTCAACAGAAATATAGAGAGGGAAAGAGAAAGGGGTGAGATGGTATAATACCGTCAATAGAAAATATAGAGAAGAGGGAAATAGAAAGGGTTGAGAGATGGTATAACAGAAATATAGAGAAGGGAAGAGAGAAAGGAGTAAGAAAGGACTGAGATGGTATAATAACGTCAACAGAAATATAGAGAGGGAAAGAGAAAGGGGTGAGATGGTATAATACCGTCAATAGAAATATAGAGAGAGAAAGAGAAAGGGTTGAGATGGTATAATAACTTCAACAGAAATATAGAGAGGGAAAGAGAAAGGGGTGAGATGGTATAATAACGTCAACAGAAATATAGAGAGGGAAAGAGAAAGGGGTGAGATGGTATAATAACTTCAACAGAAATATAGAGAGGGAAAGAGAAAGGTGAGATGGCAATATCTCAACAGTGAGAGGAAAAGAATGGAGGATAATAACTTCAACAGAAATATAGAGAGGGAAAGAGAAAGGACTGAGATGGTATAATAACGTCAACAGAAATATAGAGAGGGAAAGAGAAAGGACTGAGATGGTATAATAACTTCAACAGAAATATAGAGAGGGAAAGAGAAAGGGGTGAGATGGTATAATAACTTCAACAGAAATATAGAGAGGGAAAGAGAAAGGGGTGAGATGGTATAATATCTTCAACAGAAATATGGAGAGGAAAAGAGAATGGAGTGAAAAAGAGTCGGAGAAATATAAAAGAGAGAGGAAAAGAAGAAAAGGTTTGAGATGGTAGCAAAGAAGGGTTAACGTCAATAGAAATATAGAGAGGGAAAGAGAAAAGGATGAAATATACATGGGTTGAGATAACGCGTCAATAGAAATATAGACAGGGAAAGAGAAAGGGTTGAGGGTGCTATAATAACTTCAACAGAAATATAGAGAGGAAAGAACGTCAATAGAAAGGAATGAGATGGTATAATTCAACAGAAATATAGGAGAGGGAAAAGGAAAGGGGTGAGATAAAACAGATAGAAGAGTAGTGAATGAAAATATAAATGTGTTTACAAGTTCGGAAAATATTATCACTACAATAGCTATAATGATCTTCGATGAACTGTCGAAGATTTGACAAAAATGTGATTAGGGCAATTAAAAGTTAAGGTGACGGTCTCTGAAATTCGATTATACGTAATTATCTAACATTTAATTTATTCACGATATCTTGTGATATCAAACTTCACCTTTATACATACTAAAATGTCCACAAATAACTTCACCGCTGACTTGCATCTTATAATGTCAGATGGCTCAGAAAATGGTTATACGAGACTACATTGCAATATCTGCTCTTTATGTATGTCTGATATTATTTCTCTAAGACGAAATGTTTCCCTATGGCCTGTTATAACAAATAAGGAGATAAGGGAATTGAATATAGAATATTATGCGCTAGAGGTAGCTTCCCACAAAACCGCAAATTGCTACAAAACCGAAACATTAACCTGAAATCTATTCTTAAATAGGGACATGTCCCCAGGAAGCGATATATTTGTTCGAAGTAGCAAAAGTGGTTGTTGTCTTCTGTAACTGGGTAGGCAATCTAGCAGATAACCGTAACGGACTGGTCCTCATTGTACTGGTAGGCAATAGTCGTAGGCAATATGCGAAGACAATAGGCGTCGCCCCTGTACCTCCACATTAAATTGTATTTATGGCTGACACCAGCCAATCATATTACCGTGAGGGGAACCCAGGGTTTTATGCATATTCATTGCATCAAATAGCTTTTGTCAGATCGAAAACTTTCATGGATGTCATGTATGCAATTCAAAACCCGTTCAGAAACATCTAAAACTCACTCGGTATTAGTATCGCATCTGCTTAAGATTAAAATGTCATTGAATGAAGGAAAACTATGTTTAAGCTCAAACTTCTTCGACATTGTCGACTGGCGCTACATGATCACCAAAAAACTATGTTTAAATGGTAGAAACCACATCACTTAAAGAATTTCAACAGCAGTAAATAACTAAAATGTATCTCTCACATGAAACATGTAATATAAGTATGGTGTTGACATTCCATATTATTGAATGTCTCAATTAACAGTCATGTTGGGACCTGATGGAGTTCTGTTCGCCCTTTGGCGGGAGACGGATGTGTCTGCAACGCGGTTCCAACGTCTCTGTTTCGTCTTGGCAAAAACCACCACCAACGGATAAGTAGATGGACGAGGAGTTGGGAGCAGGACGAGCTGACGAAGCAGAAATTGTTTCTCGACGACGTTTCATCGTATTTCCTTTGTGAGCATGCATTGTGCCCTTCCCCCACCGAAGTGATTGAGATTCGGAATGCAAATGGGGTGATCATTGTTGATCGGTGGAAACTTTGTTTACAGTAGTCATAACGTGAACTCAACAGTACAACAATGTTTTTTCAAGTACTCTCATTCATAAAAAAAGTCCAAATCAAGGGGATATATATATAGATATATATATATATATATATATATATATATATATATATATATATATATATACTTTTCAATTGGAATTAAGATATTTTCACATACGAATTATAATTTGAAACTTGCATGGTTTTTCAAACTGTTTATGGTATCAGTTTGCAGGGGATGTTGGCTAGTTAGGGAGAAAAGAGAGGAGGGGCGTTAAAAAGGACATGGTGGGAGATGACAGAAGAAGGCACTGTTACAGGAATCATATTATGGAGGTAGGAGTGTTTAGGTAGGCTGAGAGAAGGGGAAACCGATGAGCTGACCCACATCCCAATGGTCACCCAGCCAAAGTTTGATTCAACGGAATTACGGAAATTAGAGAGTCAGTTTAAAGATATTTCTAATTTATATTGTAAAATAGGACTGACTGATTATACCAACGGATTTCAACCTGTATATATATATATTTATATATATGTGTGTGTGTGTGTGTGTGTAGGGCAAGGCGTGTGTGTGTGTGTGTATGTGCATGTGTGTGTGTGCGTGTGGGGATGTGTCAGAGAGAGGAGAGAGAGAGAACATTTAATGATCATATGCAAATCAAATATGTATCGGAAGCCGACATGATAATACAATAAAGAACAAATAGGAAAGTTTTTGAATCCATTCTTCAAGAATGTAATTATATCTATTCAGAACAAAGAGTGCGTATATAAAACAGTCCCAGATTAAACGGAATGTCACTCCCACTGTGCCGGTTGACTGCACACCTGTGAATACATTACAACTCCTCCTACTAATCAGACACACATACACAATTACGAATACACATTACCATCCGATTCCCGCTTAGACATACTAGAATGTTTACAAACTTGCATACATAGAGAATTATCGTCGGTTTTATTGCATTAATGATACAAGACTGACCAATGAGAATCGACCTAAATAAAATTGAAAAATACCAAAGTTCTATCTTTTTGTCTGTTTCACTCAATCAAATGAACCTTTTAAAAAAGCGATATATGTTAGATTGATAAACGTTTCATTTGTTCTTTATTTTATCACAATAATAATAATAAGATTAGTCGCATTGATAAGCTGTGATAAATCGAAGCAGTACTGCGAATGACAGTAATGGACAAGACAGGTTATCACTATTGAGGTTATTTTTTCGTAATGCTAAAAGTCCAGTATGGTATATATATATATATATATATATATATATATATATATAGATATATATATATAATTATTATTTTTTATTACAAGAGATTATATAAAAACATGTTGAACTCACTAATAAAAGCTTTCATGTTTCAGTACTTTGATTGTAATTTTCAGACGATGCAGGTAACTGGTGATTAATGATTTTAAGAACATTTAAGAACAACGTGCCTCTTTTCCGAAAGTTAAAGGGGTGGGGAAATATGAGGTCGAATTAAAACTAGACATATGTTTTGATTAACCAACTAAATGTCAGATCTACACTAAATAGAAAAGTGCTCAGTGGGTGGAGGTATGAGTTATTTTTTCTATGTCATGATAAACCGAACATAGACAGGCCATCATTGACAATTGTGGGAAAATATGTACGCGACAAATGTATCGTGATTGTAGAATTCAATATGAAATGTTCAATTTTTGAAAGGGCATTGAAGGAGGGGTAGTATAATCAGATGTAAAGTTAAAAGAAAAATAATAATTTTAGATTCAGAAAGCTTGACTTTAAAGGGCCTTAGATAAAATTAAAAATGTGGGAACATCTATACTAAATGGACGGCAACATAGCAATATTAAAAGCTGAATAAACAAAATATATGTAATTACCCATTGAGAGTAGACCATTATATAATTAATAAATTATGGGCTATAAGAAAAAGTAATACTTAATTTTAAAAAATTTAATTGTATTTTTAAGGTAAAAGATAAACTGTGTAGGCAATTTGCAGTTAATTCACCCATTGTTTAATAGGGATTTTTTGTCAGCAAATTTGATAATTGCTAGTTTTTATGTAAACCTAAAAAAGCAAGGTTCATTTAAACATTTATGTTCTAGTATTTTATTAGTATTTTCCATCTTTACCGTGGGGGTTTTATTGACTTTTTTTAAGTTCTAAAAATATTTAAAAAGGGAAGTCCTATTTCTGTATGCGTTATTGATGAAAGATAATATGCTGGTACCACCTAGCTTAAATGAAGAACTTTGATAATTCCGATATAAAATTTTTAACTGTTGGATTTTCTAGTAGAAATAGTGCTAGGTAAAATGTAGGTTTGCCCGACATCAGTTTTGTAAATTGAAATTTGCTGAAAATTTCTACAATTACAGTTGCATTTATCTACGTTTGTTGATTTGGAATGGCTAAATATTATCAGGTTTAAAATTGAATTAAATTATCATTTTTTATAATGTTTTCAAAAATTATCTGTCGGCCATAGCTTAGTTTTAGTGTATTTCCTGTTAAAAATTCATTTAGTGGATTATTTCTGAAGTGTTTCAATAAATGGAACTTCGCTTTAACTTAGTACCAACCATTTGGTTAAATGGAGATGTGTACCAAATGATTTTTTCTGTTTTCATTTTTATTCCTATGATCGCTGTTGTTATGTTTTTATATTTTATTCAGGGCATGTAGCCAGTATTTTTCTGCAGTAGTTATAAATTTACTATGTTTGTAAAAGACATATTGCTGAAGAATTACTGATAATCCTATATTCTTGATTATTGATGGAGTTGGTTAGAATTTGGATGGATATATGTTGAATTGGCGTTTGTTTTATGTAAGGTTTGAACAGATTATTAACTAGGTCTAATCAACATTAAGGGAAATCTACCTTTAAATTAGTGTTGATCTTAACTTTAAGATTGAGACATTTAAATTTTCTTTAATTTTCTGATTTTGTCAGCTTTAATTTTGTGAAGTTTTTTCACCAGTTAAAAAAACCATCAATCTCTAAACTGTTCTTATATTATCAATGCTGATATCGTGGCGGGCACTAAACTGTTATATAACAACAATAAACCAATTACAAAACTGTTTTTGTTACAACAATTCAATGTCTAATTAAGGAAACTGTTCTTTAAAGGATGTTCTCTTGCATTTGCCTTTACAAAACTGTCTTGTAGAGGATGCCCTTTTGTCTTTACAAACTGTCCTTACCTGGTATACTTTCTTCTTTCCCTCTCCATTTACACAAATATTTAGAAACAGTAACTTAGACTTTGTGCCCAGACGCTTATTTGTAGCTGAATAGTATTGTACGTCAAAATTGATGGTTCGGTATATCTTTTACTGGTTTCATTTTGTTTGAGAGCGCATATTTTCAACGAAATGTTTAGCCATTCAGATGGTAAAATGTAATTAAAACTGTCTATTTAAAACAGACCATTTGTTTAAAAAGAATGTATCCAAGGTAAATAACGTGAATTATATATATATATATGAACTGATAAATATCCTATAAAGAAAATTAAATGAGCCACTATTTTATCTGTCAAAAGTTAGTCTACCTATCCAAATTAATTCAAGTTTTATTATAACTTACGGTATTTTGTTTTATTTTGTTGCTGACAATTAAAAGTTAAATATTCAAATAAAACGCATATAGATATCCACATATCTATCTATTCTATCTATTGCTTACGGCCATATCACGTTGAAACACAAGTTTTCGTACGATAGAGAGGGAAAGAGAAAGGAATGAGATGGTATAATAACTTCAACAGAAATATAGAGAGGGAAAGTGAAAGGGGTGAGATACAAAACTAGATAGAAGAGTAGTGAATGAAAATATAAATGTGTTCACAAGTTCGGAAAATATTATCACTACAATAGCTATAATGATCTTCGATGAACTGTCCGAAGATTTGACAAAAATGTGATTAGGCAATTAAAAGTTAAGGTGACGGTCTCTGAAATTCGATTATACGTAATTATCTAACATTTAATTTTATTCACGATATCTTGTGATATCAAACTTCACCTTTTATACATACTAAAATGTCCACAAATAACTTCACTGCTGACTTGCATCTTATAATGTCAGATGGCTCAGAAAATGGTTATACGAGACTACATTGCAATTATCTGCTCTTATGTATGTCTGATATTATTTCTCTCTAAGACGAAATGTTTCCCTATGGCTCTGTTATAACAAATAAGGAGATAAGGGAATTGAATATAGAATATTATGCGCTAGAGGTAGCTTCCCACAAAACCGCAAATTGCTACAAAACCGAAACATTAACCTGAAATCTATTCTTAAATAGGGACATGTCCCGGGAAGCGATATATTTGTTCGAAGTAGCAAAGTGGTTGTTGTCTTCTGTAACTGGGTAGGCAATCTAGCAGATAACCGTAACGGACTGGTCCTCATTGTACTGGTAGGCAATAGTCGTAGGCAATATGCGAAGACAATAGGCGTCGCCCCTGTACCTCCACATCAGTCTGTATTTATGGCTGACACCAGCCAATCATATTACTGTGAGGGGAACCCAGGTTTATGCATATTCATTGCATCAAATAGCTTTGTCAGATCGAAACTTTCATATGGATGTCATGTATGCACCAAACCTGTTCAGAAATATCTAAACTCACTCGGTATTAGTATCAGTATCTGCTTTCTAAGATTAAAATGTCATTGAATGAAGGAAAACTATGTTTAAGCTCAAACTTCTTCGAATATTGTCGACTGGCGCTACATGATCACCAAAAAAACTATGTTAAATGGTAGAAACCACATCACTTAAAGAATTTCAACAGCAGTAACAACTAAAATGTATCTCACATGAAACATGTAATGATATAAGTATGGTGTTGACATTCCATATTACTTTGAATGTCTCAATTAACAGTCATGCTTGGGACCGGATGGAGTTCTGGTTCGCCCTTGGCGGGAGACGGATGTGTCCGCAACGCGGTTCCAACGTCTCTGTTTCGTCTTGGCAAACCACCACAACGGGATAAGTAGATGGACGAGGAGTTGGGAGCAGGACGAGCTGACGAAGCAGAAATTGTTTCTCGACGTGACGTTTCATCGTATTACCTTGTGAGCATGCATTGTGCCCTTCCCCACCGAAGTGATTGAGAATCGGAATGCAATGTGGGGTGATCATTGGTTGATCGGTGGGAAACTTTGTTTACAGTAGTCATAACACGTGAACTCAACAGTACAACAATGTTTTTCAAGTACTCTCATTCATAAAAAAGTCCAAATCGTATGGGATATATATATATATATATATATATATATATATATATATATATATATATATATATATATATATATACTTTTCCTACAATTGGAATTAAGATATTTTCACATACGAATTATAATTTGAAACTTCGCATGGTTTTTCAAACTGTTTATGGTATCAGTTTGTAGTGGGATACTGGCTAGTTAGGGAGAAAAAGAGAGGAGGGGCGTTAAAAGGGACATGGTGGGAGATGTGACAGAAGAAGGCACTGTTACAGGAATCATATTATGGAGGTAGGAGTGCTTAGGTAGGCTGAGAGAAGGGGAAACCGATGAGCTGACCTACATCCTAATGGTCACCCAGCCAAAGTTTGATTCAACGGGAATTCACGGAAATTAGAGAGTCAGTTTAAAGATATTTCTAATTCTATATTGTGTAAATAGGACTCGACTGGATTATACCAACGGATTTCAACCTGTATATATATATATTTATATATATGTGTGTGTGTGTGTGTGTGTGTGCGCGCGCGCGCGTGTGTGTGTGTGTGTATGTGTGCATGTGTGTGTGTGTGTGCGTGTGGGGATGTGTTTGTGAGAGAGGGAGAGAGAGAGAAATATTTAATGATCATATGCAAATCAAATATGTATCGGAAGCCGACATGATAATACAATAAAGAACAAATAGGAAAGTTTTGAATCCATTCTTCAAGAATGTAACTTATATCTATCTAGAACAAAGAGTGCGTATATAAAACAGTCCCAGATTAAACGGAATGTCACCCCACTGTGCCGGCTGACTGCACACCTGTGAATACATTACAACTCCTCCTACTAATCAGACACACATACACAATTACGAATACACATTACCATCCGATGCCCGCTTAGACATACTAGAATGTTTACAAACTTGCATACATAGAGAATTATCGCCGGTTTTATTGCACACGATACAAGACTGACCAATGAGAATCGACCTAAACAAAATTGAAAATACCAAAGTTCTATCTTTTTGTCTGTTTCACTCAATCTCAAATGAACCTTTAATAAAAGCGATATATGTTAGATTGATAAACGTTTCCTATTTGTTCTTTATTTTATCACACACACACAGATTAGTCGCATTGATAAGCTGTGATACAACGAAGCAGTACTGCGAATGACAGTAATGGACAAGACAGGTTATCACTATTGAGGTTATTTTTTCGTAAATGCTAAAAGTCCAGTATGGTATATATATATATATATATATATATATATATATATATATATATATATAATTATTATTTTTATTACAAGAGATTATAATAAAAACATGTTGAACTCGCTACACAAAAGCTTTCATGTTTCAGTACTTTGATTGTACTTCTTCAGACGATGGTAAGTAACTGGTGATTAAATGATTTTTAAGAACATTTAAGAACAACGTGTTACCTCTTTTCCGAAAGTTAAAGTGGGTGGGGAACATGAGGTCAGAATTAAAACTAGACATATGTTTTGATTAACCAACTAAATGTCAGATCTACACTAAATAGAAAAGTAAGCTCAGTGGGTGGAGGTGGGCGAGTTATTTTTTTCATGTCATGATAAACCGGAACATAGACAGGCCATCATTGACAATTGTGGAAAATATGTACGCGACAAATGTATCGTGATTGTAGACTAATATGAAATGTTCAATTTTTTGAAAGGGCATTGAAGGGAGGGGTAGTATAATCAGATGTAAAGTTAAAAGAAAAAATAATAATTTTAGATTCAGAAAGCTTCTTAAAGGGGCCTGTAGATAAAATTAAAAATGTGGAACATCTATACTAAATGGACGGCAATACATAGCAATATTAAAGCTGAATAAACAAAATAAGGTAATTACTTGTTGAGAGTGGACCATTATATACTAATAAATTATGGCTATAAGAAATAGTAATACTTAATTTTAAAAATTTAACTGTATTTTAAGGTAAAAGATAAACTGTGTAGGCAATTTACAGTTAATTCACTCCTTTGGTTTAATAGGGATTTTTTGTCAGCAAACTTGATAATTGCTAGTTTTTTATGTAAACCTAAAAAGCAAGGTTCATTTAAACATTTACAAGTTCTAGTATTTTATTAGTATTTTCCATCTTACCGTGGGGGTTTTATTGACTTCTTTTAAGTTCTAAAAATATTTAAAAAGGGAAGTCCTATTTCTGTATGCGTTATTGATGAAAGATAATATATGTTGGTACCACCTAATTTTAAATGAATTCTTGGTACTTCCGATATAAAATTTTTTAACTATTGGATTTTCTATTGTAGAAATAGTGCTTAGGTAAACAAGAGAGCCTGTCTGACATCAGTTTTGCAATGAACATTCGTTAAAATTTCTACAATTACACTTGTTGGTATTATCTGCGTTTGTTGATTTGGAATGGCTATTATTATTCAGGTTTTGTATTGAATTAAAATTTTATCATTATGTTTCTTAATATGTTTTTCAAAATTATCTGTACAGCTATAGCTTAGTTTTAGTGTATTTCTGTTAAAAATCTTATTTAGTGGATTATTTCTGGGGAAGTATTTCTCAATTAACTTCTGCCTTAACTTAGTACTAACCATTTGGTTAAATGGAGATGTGTACCAAATGATGTTTCTGTTTCTATTTTTATTCCTACGATCGCTGTTGTTATGTTTTATATATTTGAAGTCAGGGCACTTATAACCAGTATTTTTCAAGGCAGTGTTATAAACTTTACTATGTTTGTAAAAGACATCTTCGCTGGAAGAATTACTGCTAATCCTATATTCTTGATTACGGATGGAGGCTGGTTAGAATTTGGATGGATATATGTTGGATTGGCGTTTGTTTTCAGGTGAGGTTGGAACAGATTATTAACTAGACCTAATGTAACATTAAGGAAATCTACTTTTTTAAATTAGTGTTGATCTTAACTTTAATATTGAGACATTTAAATTCTCTATTAATTTTCTGATTTTGTCAGCTTTAATTTTTGTGGAAGTTTTTTCACCGCCATACGGCCATCATCTCTAAATAACCCTATATTATCAATGTTGATATCGTGGCGGGCACTAAGATTATATAACATAAATAAACCAACAAGGTCGGTTTTTGTTGGCACAATTCAATGTCTAATAAAGGAAAGTGAGTAAATGATGTTCCTTGCATTTGCCTTGATAAATGTCTCAGAGGATGCCTTTTGTCTTTATTCATATTCTCCTTTTACAGATATACTCTTTCTGGATTTCCCTCTCCACGACACACAATTATTTATAAACAGTAACTTAGACTTTGCTAACCAGACGCTTCTCTGTAGCTGAATAGTATGGCACGTCAGATCAATTGACGGTTCGGTATATGACACAGGGTCAATTCTTGTCGGAGAGCGCATATTTTCTACGAAATTTTTCGAACATTCAGGCCGGTAAATGTAATTAATACTGTCTATTTAAAAACAGACCATTTACTTAAATAAACTGTATCTATTAAAATAACGTGTATATATATATATATATATATATATATATATATATATAAAAAAGGCTTTTTCCAGAATGCGACAAGTATTTTATCTGTCTACATATGTCTACCTATGCTTGTGTGTTTCGAAGTTTTTATTATAACTTACGGTATTTTGTTTTTATTTTGTTGCCGCTGGGGTTTGGTATTGACTCATATCTAACATAAACGCATATAGATATCCACATCTATCTATCTATCTATTGCTTACGGCCATATCACGTTGAAACACAAGTTTTCGTACGATCAACGAAGTTAAGCAACGTCGAGTACCTAGATGAGTTACCACTCAGGAATGCCAGATGCTGTAAGCGTGGATGTGCAGGTGGGGTAATGGAATACGGCTCTGCATGGGAAACCGCGGTGACCAGGTTCCATTGCCGTTATATTCACTTAATGCAAATACCAGTGGAAAAATACAAATCGACCTTTTCCCCACCCCCAGATACAGGTTAAATTGAAGGCTTTGTACTAGTAAATCATTATTATCTCCAAAAAGTTCTTATAATCTGATAATAATTCTGCCTTTAAATAACCTAAAAAAAAGTGATAATCCGTAAAAACAAAGCAATGAATGAATCTGTCTGTGTATATATCTATATTAGTCTGTTCGTATCTAGCTAGCCGTGCAGACGTTCACGCAGTACTAAATATCCCAAAAGCTTTCATTGTATTCTATTTGGAACTGCATCTCAGAGACATCACCGCACCGTGTGTTTAATTCTCAGCTTTGTAACCTTTTTGTACACTGAACAATATAAAAGGAGCCTAATCTTGTCTGTGTCTGTAATTTTCAACGAAATAATCTCTTTGTTTGGAGATTTCATTCTATACAAACGTCAACGACTTCTTTCTTTCCGTAGACTGCACGTCGCACTGAATGGACAGAACAGCGTTCATCAGTGGGTATAAAATGAAATATTGTTAGTTTAATGGATCGTCACACACCAATACTTTCATGTGCAATTAAAGACTTACGTGTACACGCGCGTGCACGTGAGTGCTTGTAAGCCCGCATGATAAACAAAAAAGGAAAGCGTTACAGCGACTTCTATATCCAAAAGCGTTGAGTAGATAGCAATGTACGATGGTCAAAACATGATGCAGCAATACTGTGGTCCTTCCTGGCGGCTGACTATAGGCAAAAGCGACATGCATCACCGCCATTAACGTAACGGCCCGGTGATCACGCGTAACATAACCTTCGGCATTAGAAGTCCTTCCAAAAACAGGAAAAAACATTGTCAATTGCTTTGTTGAATGAATCTATCTATCTATCTATCTATCTATCTATCTATCTATCTATCTATCTATCTATCTCAGTTTGTTACTATTTATCTATCTGTTTCAGTCTATTAATGTCTGTCTGTCTGTCTATCTTTGTTAATGGTTATCTGTCTGTCTATCCAGCTCAGTCACTTAATATCTGTCTATCTATCTATCTCAGCCTGTTAATGTCTATCTTTGTTAATGTTTGTTTATTTATCCATTTCAGTCTCTTAATATCTATCTATCTATCTATCTATCTGAGTCTGTCTATCTGAGTCTAATATCTCTGTGTATCTAAGTCAATGTATATCTATCTATCTATCTATCTATCTATCTATCTATCTATCTATCTAAAAGACTATTTGACTGTAACGTAATATCAGTCCTCCTATATGACAATGAATGCTGGACAATCTCCACACAGATGAAGAAGAGACTTGAAGCAACAGAAACGTGGTTCTACAGAAGGATGCTGAGAACACCTTGGACCGAACATTTGAGCAACAGCGAAGAAGCTGCAAACAAAAAGGAAAATTATCCTTAATATCAGGAAGTGACGGGTGGAATTTCTTGGGCGATAATGAGGAAAGAGAGCTTGGAAATTATTTCACTCACAGGACAGATTGAAGGCAAGAGGGAAAGAGGAAAACAACACATCACCTACTTAGTGAGCTTGAGTAAATGGATGGACAAGGTTTAGGAGAGATAAAAAAAGACAAAAATTTTTAAGACCTACAAAAGACAGGAAATTGTGGAGAGTCGTGATCGCTTACGCCCTGAAGGGACACGGCACATTGAAGAAGATTCAAACATAAGTACTGTTAATCTGACTATCGAAATAAAATCTCAACACTGAAAATTATTTTCCATCTGTGAATCAGCTAGACGAATATTCAATATTTGATTTTACCGTACTGCATCAGCGCCACTTATTTTGACGGCCGTTTGTTTAGATACAGTCCTCTTTCTTGATTATGTGAGTTGTTCAACGGTTATCAGTCTGGAAAATGCTATCGGCGTGCCAAGTTCAAGTTCTAACCGATTCTGTTTCATTTATTTCATATCAAAAAACATGATTTCATTTTCCCACCAGCTTTAGGTTAAATAACATATCAGGCTGCCATTTTGCCTTAATTGGCACCCAGTCTAAAAGAAAGAAATTCAAACTCCATTGTCTCGCAATTACTGATTAAGACATGTTCATTGAACATAACTCGCTTCTTCTTCTAGCCTACCGTTCAAAAAGTTGTCCTTTATAACTCCTAGTAAATTGTATTTTTTGCTATCTCTTCTCAACCCCTTTCTGCCAACCAGTTACAGGCGCCTTTAATATGTTAAATTTCAATGTTTGCTCTTATCATTGCATGTTTTTTTTTTTACCAGAGCTCATATTGCAATCTCAGAAATATAGACAGATGCTAGATTTACTTTAATAAGATTTCTCGAGCGTGTAGGCCGGTAGACGAAATAAATACAGGAAATGTAAATGGATCGTCTACTCAAATACGGGCATCCACTAAAAATAACATTTGATGTAATAAAGAAATGCCGGATTAAAAAATAAAGTCCATTAATTATATATATATATATATATATATATATATATATGAATTAAATCCGACATTTATTTAATATATTTTCTGTCTATACGTTATTTAAATAGATACAATTTTTAAAGTAAATTCTCTGTTTTTTTTTTTTTTTTTTTGTTTTTTGTTTTTTTTAAATAAACAGTATTAATTACATTTACTGGTCTGGGTGTTGGAGAAATTTCCTAGAACATATGCGTTCTCCAACAGAAATTGAACCTGTGTCCTATACGGAACTGCCAATTGATCTGACGTGTTATAGCACTAAGTTATAGAGAAGTTCCTGGTGTCGATTCTTGTTGGAGAACACATATTTCTATGAAATTTCTTGAACATTCAGGCTGGTAAATGTAATTAATACTGTTATTGAAGGTAAGCGATCCTATTATGTTTTTCTTTT
>CAHIKZ030005575.1:425000-520000 GCA_903632075.3 Acanthosepion pharaonis | reverse complement strand
TTTCGCAAACTCCATATAGTAGACATTTACCTTTCTCTCTGCAGTTACATGTTTCTTGCTTCACGTTAGCTTTGAAATTCCAGACGTTTAGCCTTTTTATTGTAGTTTCCTAATTACTTGTACAGCGAGAAAAATCATAAGTGATAGAACAAAAAATATATAAAGTTAGTAGACTGCTAAAATTTAGAGTTATTTACCAGCGCGTTTTATCCCCCGTGAGACTTTATCTAGGTAAATGTGATGAAGTCCCTTAGTAACGAAACGCGTTTTCCTTTAGTGCTTATTTCTATTGTCTTTTTACAGATATATATTTTATACTATCTATCTATCTATCTATATATCTATCTATCGTCCTGCATCTGACAGCATGAACTCTGATCGTGAGATTGCAGGTTTGGAAGAGCGTGGAACCACTTCTTAATTGCTGTTATATTTTGCGCTGGCCATTTATATCTTTTACTTCGGCTTTGTAAATGACATATAGTGGACATTTACCTTTATCTCTGCAGTTACATGTTTCTTGCTGCACGTTAGCTTTGAAATTCTAGACGTTTAGCCTTTTTATTGCAGTTTCCTAATTACTTGTACAGCTCAAGCCTAATTTAACTGTATTTTTATTAAAAAAACAAAAAACAATGTGTAATACGGAATTTTTAAAGAAGTGTTTATTAAGCAAATTACAAAATATTTTCCCTATTTTACGTTTCAGCTTTAAATTAAAAACGGGATTAAAGTAAATATTATTCTTATTTTCCTCGAATTATTCTTCATTTATTTTATTTGAGGTTTAAATTCCAGTTTAGTTTTATGCCTCTCTTCTTTTAAGGCCTTTTCATACGTTTTCTTTTTTCCATCGAAACTTATTTTTCAAGGGGAATTTCTAGATAACCTGCACTCTATTCCTTTAAGGATGTGCTTTATTATAATCGCAGCGTGATTAAATTGAAACCAAGATAGCGTGATTGGCTGATCTCCTAAATTTTTTTAATTAAAAATCTCTGCGTGTTATTTTATTTTAGTTCTCTTCCTAAAGTGTATTAAATACTTTTACTACAACTATTTCCTGGTTTAATTCAACTTTGACCAATCACTGTTTTATAACTGTCATATGTATAACAATATATATATATATATATATATATATATATATATATATATATATATATATAAATTTTAAAGAAAAAAAAACCACTTTAAGGTACCGTTATAATAATTAATTTCACCAGAGTCTTTTAAATGGCGCCGGATCATCAGATAGCACTTCCAAATGAAATATATATATATATATATATATATATATATATATATATATATATATATATATATATATATATATATATATACCAGGTGTAACATTGTATATATATATATATATATATATATATATATATATATATATATATATATATATATATATTATACCAGGTGTAACAACAAAATTGTTCAATTCATTGTAACTGCTAAATTGTACAATTTTAAGAATGAGCTAAGCTTTGAACCGTTGTATCTTAGAAATGATTAAAGGGCTTCTCCTTTGGACTCTACTTAGAACAATAAGAATGTATAATTACTCTCCAATCTTAATAGAAAAATCATGATGAAATCAATCATAAACGAAAATGATATGTTGATTATTAATTAATCATAGCTAAGTATCGAAAGTAATGAAGGACTTAAATAAACTTCAAATATATATATATATATATATATATATATATATATATATATATATATATATATATATATATATATACCAGGATCATTTTCAAACTCATTCAAGATAATTTTCACCATTTCTAAGCTTATAAGTTTTTGTCCTGGAGTAACAAGGTACCTCATATGTTTCATGTACGACTTCAATTTCAAGTTTTCCACTGCTATTTGGAATGTCATATTTGAAACTCTACTCTCACGTACCAAATGTCTTATGAAGTGAGTTAAATTTTTCTAATTAATCTCTTTAGTTCTAAGTTGAAAATGATGATCCCTCTTCCTCTTGTGACCTCCTGATCCAGTTTTCATCTCTACTTTTCCCTCTTTTTTTTTTAAATTTATTCACAGTTCTCTTGATGGATTGGAAGATGGAAGATTGAATGAATATTTGTAGTATTACTTAAGGCATGAATGATTTTTCCTTTTACCATTGCTCATTTGGGGTGACAGTGTTCCCTTTCTTGGTCAAAGGGTTTTTCAGTGATTCTTACGATAAATGGTATCAAGATACCTAAACGTCTTATCCGAAAACATGGAAAAAAAGAATTGTGGGGTAGACAATTATCGCATACTGCTACACGATTTGGACAATTTTGCTGTTACAGCCGGTATATATATATATATATATATATATATATATATATATATATATATATAATTTAAATAAGAACAGACCACTTTAAGGTTCCATGTAATAAATTATTTCACCACATTAAAAGGACTGCGGATCATCAGACTTTACTTCCAAACAAAAAATGAAAATTTACACATTTTTGACCGGCCGTATTAAACATATGTAAATTAACGAAGTGAGGGGGGGAGAGAAGACATGAGTGAGTAAGCAGATATTGACACATTTAAACGGTTAACTTAACAGAAGTTATATATTGATATCGAAGGGGTAGAGAAGAAAAAACCCATAGAGAGAAAAAGAGAGAAGGAAGTTATGAGAGAAGTTGTCACTAATTTTCTTTGTAAAAAAAAGGCTAGAAACAGACGCTGTTATTTTGTTTTACTTTGAAAGTGTTATTTTGGGGGTTCATAAAGATTATAATGTTTGATATAAATTTGAATGTCTCTTTATTTAAATTATTTGCTCTGGATTTACATTGAGCTCTCTGGATTTTATCCTCCTTAGGTTACCCATACGGATTACCTAGTTTTTCATAAACTATATATATATATATATATATATATATATATATGAAAATGTGTACGTATCGGTGCATGTGTGTGCGTGTAAATAGACTGAGATAGTCAATGTGGAAAAATCAGCAGGAAATCCAATCAAATTCATTTTTTTTATTTATGACCTGAGTTTCCTTTATTTTTAATTCATATCTAACTGTTTGGCTGATCCATTGGACCCTGTTATTTACAACGCAACAGTGTATAAAGTGTTTGTCCTTTCCGAGGTGAAAGTTCACGTTTACTTTCCTTCGAAACATTTTGCGGCATCTTTTCCCAGAGGTTCGCAGGCGAAGATGGATATTGGCAGCCGACCAGCCATGAAACGCCATTTTTGAAATCTCCCTTCTGATTGGTTAAAAACGCTGGCTTCAGGCGCCAGTGGAAATCGCACATCGTGCCGATAAATGCCCGTTTGATAACAAATGCATTTTTAATAGTAAATTTTTAAGCGGATTTTTTTTTCCACGAGACATTCTGGGCGTCATTTACTTCTGTTTACGATTACTCGAAAAATAATGTTGTATAATGATGCTTCAAGAATCATCATGATTATTTGCCGCTTTCCTACAGGACGTGGGTGATTCTGGTTCTCCACAACGTCGTGTCTGTTGTAGCTCCAAGCAATATTTGACAGTTTATCATTTTTTTCTTGTCCCAAGTCTACGATCCATTCGTCCAAATGCATTAGGCAAATCGTTCGCTGTTTTCGTCTAATCTTCCTTTCCTCAATACGTCCTGTCAGTATTAAATTTTCCGAGCTGTCCTTTTTAATAATTTGTCCAAGAAATTTAAACAGCATATTTTTGATTTTGAGTAATATGTCTTCCTAGTTGCCATTTCCTTTAGAACTTCCTGGTTACTCACGTGTTCTGTCCAAGGCATTTTCAGCATTTGTCTGTAAAACTACATCTCTGTCACGTCAAGCATCTTCATCTGTAAATAAATTTCTAAGATCCACTGTCATACAGGAGGACATATATGAGATTGCCGTTCAAAAACTCTTTTTTTTTTCGTTTCTGTTCATATCTTGATACTTTGCTTAGTTTCTGGAAAGGGATTTTCGCTATTCCGATACACATCGGATCTCTGTGTCACAAATTCACCTAAGAAAATAATTTTCGCTGCTTAATACTTACCTTTGAGTTTTAAATAGACGAACTAGGTTGATTATTCCCCCTCCACTTTATTGTTGTTTTTGGAAAAAAATCTATCAGGGACATTCTTATTACAATCAGCCCTTTTATTAAATATTAAAAATATGTAACCATGTCAGAGACAAAACCAGCCTGCAGATAAGGAATTTTTTCATCATTTCACCTCAAACAAGGCGATAATGCCACTAAGACGCAAGAGAATGGAAAGACTTTTGTGTGAGAAATTTTTGAACATTGTAGATAGCAAGAAACCGGAAGAGTGTTCCAGATGTGAGAAGTGAAGAAAATAAACTTAATAAACGTAAATTAAACTTACGGTTGCATTTAGTTATTTCCACAGTAAAACGATGTGACTGTTGTAGGTAATCTAGTAGACATTTAAATTCATGCGGCCGAGGCACCAAAAGTGGAAAGCTCTGCTTAACAATGATATCTGGCACTTTTTGTTTCTCGTTTTTCGTAAACGGTAGCTTTTTTTTAAAACCGGTTTCACCCCATGTAAGGCAGTAAAACCACTAAGACACAAGGAGTTACTCGGTGTAGAAGAATTAGGAACAGAAACATTAATAATGAGCGGGAAGAGAAAAGAGTAATCAGGAAGATGGCGATTGATATTGCATTTACACTTTGCAGATTAAAATTGACTTGAAAAGCATGGAGCCAGAAGGAAGATCCACAAGCGAGAAGTGCGAGAAAAGAAACTGTTAACATAGAACTTACGGTTACATCTAGCCAACTCAACTGTAAATTGATGAGATCTCGACGCCAGTCTAGTACTATGCTTAAATTCTGTTATGGTCCGGTTCCTTGTACCACGGTGATAGTCCAAGGTAGAACGAATAATGAAGAACTCGAACACAGGTATGGAATAACACAGATATATTACAAACATGAATATATACAGAGAAGTAGAAGTGTTAGTATGAACAATCAGGTTTAGTAGAGAGAACAATGTAGTCTCGACAGGTATCACTATTCCAATGTCTCGTAGTAATTGTCTGAACGCGATTCTGTTTCGGACTGCCTCTGACTCGACTCTTGACTCGACTTGAACTACTGATGGTATTTATCAATTCACCCACAGGAATTGAATGTGGCACAAGGCCTTTTTAATGTGGGTATGTCTGAGCCCGTAGGCCCAGCCAAAAATAAAACCCATCTAAACCCGTCCAAGCAGGCTAGTTCCGTCAACCTCCCCGAACGAAACCCCACCCTTCGGCGGAGCTTCGTCCGGGTTCCCCTCTGCAAGCAGAGAGTTCGACAGACACCCGACACGGCAGCTCATAAAGCGCAGATACTACACTTTGATCCTAGCCACCGGGCCGAGCGGGTATTCTTTTACTGATTCCTTGCCTACTCCTCAGGCGCAGTATTTATTAAGTATGGAATAGTCCATTATTATTATTAAGGGTAAGATCCCATAACAAATTCATAAAGTTTAGGGACCATAGAGAAGAGTTCATTCGAATAATTAACATTAAAATATTTATAGACAGGATATATATATAGGCAATCTTACGGAAGAGGGAAAGTGACTGAAGCTGAGCTGCCAGGTTAGGACCGATAATATTGTTGATTCTTCTTAGATTTTTTTTCAAGCAGCCCAAGACAACTAGCAGGGGCACCGGATAATATGTGGCAATAATATTCTCAGCATGGACGAATAGTAAACTTATAGATATATATGATACATTCTGGAGAGAAAAATTGTCTCGTACGACGCAGTAAACTAACTTGTACATACAGGTCGGGTTTCAAAACAAAAAAAAAATGGACAAGCAGCATCTCTCAGTCAAGGAAAGAACATTATTTTTCTTTTAATTGAAGCATTTCTTTTGAACAAAAAAGACGACAGTCTTCTGTCAGTACTACTATCGCCAGTTTCAACCTAGTAACACTAAACACTTTCTTTTTGCTTGAGGCCAAAAGTAGCTCCTGACAATTTTAACTTACATTTGAGTTTCAAATAGAAAGACATCTTCTGATACCTTCGGCACATGGAGGTTTGGCTTTGGGCGCGTTTTCCCGGACGTGGAATCTGCATTCTCCTGTGGGCAAAACTGCTCTCTATTAATCACCATAGAGATCTTTTCCTGCACCCCATTAGAATGTCTGACGCTCAACTTCTCGAGAGCACCTCTTTGCGGCTGCTCGGTCTCACATTGACTGCTGACCTGAGATGGAACAAATACATTGAGTCAACTGCTTCGAAATTTGGAAAGTTGGCTCCCTGTGCCGCGCCAGGGAATTTTTCTCCCCAGAATCGATCCTTCAAATCTACAAATCAACTATTCGCCCTTGCCTTGAGCATTGCTGCCATATATGGTCTGGAGCCATTTCTGTTTGCTTCGGGGTTCTTCATAAGATCCAGAGACGGATATGCAATGTAATTGGCCCTGATATGGCATCTCGTCTGCAGTCGCTCTCTCACAGACGTGCCGTCGCCTCTCCCTGTCTTTTTTAGAAATACTTTCATTGTAATTGCTCCGATGAGCTGCTTTCGCTAGTTCCCAGACTTCATGAGCTCAAGCGTCCTACGAGACTGGCATCCCGTTCTCACCCTTTCACTGTCGAAACCGAGATGGATATGCAATGTGGCTGGTCCTGATCTGGCATCTCGTCTACAGTCGCTCTCTCACAGACGTGCCGTCGACTCCCTTTGTCTTTTCTAAAAAATATTTTCACGGTAACTGCTCCGACGAGCTACTTTCGCTAGTTCCCAGACTGCGTGAATTTAAACGTGCTACTAGGTTGGCATCTCGACCCACTGTCGAAACGGTTAAATGTAGCCGTCTCTTCTACTCCAATATCTTCATATCTCGTACCTCTCACCTGTGGAACTCCCTTCCCTTTTCCTGTTTCCCTGATAGCTATAATCTCCAACTATTTAAATGTAATGTCAAGTGACATCTCCAGTCGCCTTGATCTATCCACTATCCTTCTCCTCATCCTTCCCTCTATCACTCCTATCTGCTCTTGCTCCAAATCCTCTGTAACCCCTTGCGTGCTAATGGCATCTCGCCTTGCTTGGGGTGAAATGCTTAAAAAAATGTAAGCTACCGTCGGTCTCCCCACTAGGATGGATGTTTATATATCTGTCTGTCACCTTTTTCGTAGGCGTACACATTCTAGGCGCTTTTGAGTTGAGCATATATTTACCTGCCTGGATCAGCCACTGACAGTTGCGGATCTTTTCTTGGTGGCCAGGAAGTCATCCCCCATATTAACCTGTCGATGCAACTGGATTCTCGAACGTAATGTATATTCTGGCATCATTTGACATGAGTTACTTACTACAATCAAACTAATAAAACAAGACTAATAAATAAAATAGTATAAAAGGAAGTATTTTGAAACTTAAACAGAAGCTAGCCATTGGCCACACTGACTACTTCACTGTTGGTTAACTGTTAACTCCGCTGTTTAACAATCTTGTTTGATGCAATTCAATAAAGAACAGACTTATACACTATAATATATCACGATTCTGATTATAAAATACAGTATATTTCGGAATATAAGATGCATCGGTGCATACAACGCACCCGTATTTTGAAGACAAACATTATTAAAACATTTTTTTATTGAAAGATATTCTAAAAAAAATGTATATATTGTTTTAAATTAAGAAGATCTGAAAGCAACAAAATAAGAAAATATCACATATCACTCCTATTTATTTTAATTCAAAAGCTTAGAAATCCCCATTGACCATCACTTGGGAAAGAATCAGAAATTTCATCCGATCAATGGTTAAGAAGCCTGTGGGGCTTGATGAAGACCACACATCTTGAAATCTAAGAAAGAACTCTTACAAATAGCAGAAGCCACAGCACTTGAGGACTTCCAACAGCAGAAACAGCTAAAGTGGATAGCACATGTAACTGGAAGAGAAAATAATGATATAATCAATATGATGACTTTCCACACTACTTCAAATAAATGGTTAGGAAGGAAACGCCCTACTCCCTCACTCTCAATACTGGAAAGAGCGATAGCAACTGCAAGTCTTGAGAAACATTTTCCTGAAAAATTATTCTAATAGATTTTATAAATTTCAACCAACAGTAGCACAAACTGCTCAGTCAATGAATACCGAATATTTCCTTATGAGGAAACGGCTAATATTAACATTATTTTGTGACGTATGGTGGCCGTTAATAATTAAGTATAACTCAAGACTTCAATGTTAAAATAAAACAGTATTTAATTACAACCGTAAATAAATACTTAACAAGAACAAAGAAGTAAAAGTCAACCAAATATAATTAACCATTTCAGTGAATAGTTTGTTAGTAGAGCGGCTCGGTTTAACGTCTGGTAAATCCTAAATCAAAACCCAAATCATCGACGCACAATAATTCACACTAATTCGACTGGATAGTTCCATTCAATAGTCACTCAATAATCACTGCAGTCAGTAGCCTGACACCGCTATTTATACACCTGGAAGAAAACATATATTCATAAGTCCAGACTGTCACGATCGAACCTCGGTGTCGGTAGTTACTCATTTTCTATCTACATGACACATTACCATTTATCATTTCTTTGAGTTTGTTTCAAATTATTTGTTGTTTATTTTTGAGAAGTATTTTATTTGTTTGAAAAGTACCATACTAGCTGGAGTATTGGATGCACCTACGCATTGGACACACCCAGATTTTGGCATGGAATATTTAAGAACAAAATGTACATATCGCAAACTAAAGGATCAAACTTATAACCATGCCTTTATGTGACATTCTCACTAATCATGAAAGAAGACTTACAGTAATATTACAACTTATACTATTGGTACTTTTTTTAATAGAAGTGAGGGAAGGTTTAATTACCAGGATGTTTTTTTGAAAAAGAAGAATTTCAGTACATTTCATCATGCATTTAATGAAAATTGTTTTAGATGTTTTTCAAGGAGCAGCATCTGCACACAAAGTAAATTCATATTAGCTACAAAGAAATCTACTGATATCAATGAACACCAGTAAATACGCTAATAAGCGAAAAACAGAAATATGGTACTTGTTGGTAAAAGAAACACCATACCATACACGCAGAAAATCAAATTTCAATACCTGTAAGTAAATATGCTATGTGTGATACACGCTTAGGTGATCATGTATCTTTCGATACATAACTGACGAGGCAGATTTTTTCCCGCAGTAGGTTGCCATTTCTTTCTTCGGTAGATCAGTTGCCATCCAGGGCTATAGAATCCGGTCTGACCTGCTATTTACCCATAGCTGGAGGAGGATTAAGAAGGATTCATACCTTTCGCAAGGGTATTACCACGTAAGTGAATGTAATGGAGTCGACTAGAATTCGAACTCGGCTTTTCGATTCGCTATCCATTCCCTCACCGTGAAATCCAATATGTGTTCATCAACAAAGACACACACAAAGCAAGCAGTAATATAACAGTCAAAGTAAATATTTCTGTAAAATCTGGTATTTCTACAAAAGAAGTATTAAAATGTTGTGCAAATTTCTTTTTTCCTGGGTGAATTTTTTTTTTTTTTATTGATATCATGTTTGTTCTCTTGCAGGAGTTCTAGTTTCAGAGGTAAGTTCTATGCTTTGACTGATTCCTGGTAATACCCGCTTTTTTAATGCTCTTTATGTCACTCGCTTACATGCTGTATTAGACGCAGGATAATTTTTTGAAAAACTCCGCGTCTAATAGGCTGGAAAATACGCCATTTTCCTTTGAAATTTACTTTCTTTTTTTTCGCGTTTCTTTTAAGAATTATATATGTTGAGTGTTTCTTGATATCCCTCTATTAATTCGGTCGATTAATCAGGAATGAATAAGTACATCAGCGTGGACCTTTTTCATTGAGACCTGCTGAGTCGTAAATAGGAAAGATATGACACACATATAGAAAATAAGTAGTTTATTCCGGAGAATAATATTGTACACATTTGACTAGTGTAATAAACAGGTAATCTTTAACTCCCCGGTATACACACGAGACCTCCCTACAAGCTGGGATGTGGCACAAGGCCGGGTTTTAACGTAGGGTTATTCGGAGCGCGTAGGCTCGCGAAAAAGAATTCCCCGTAGACCCCGCATAGATGGGGTCAGGAAGTTGTCTACCTTACCAGACAAGACTCAGCTTGTAGGCATAGCCTCGTCTGGGTTCCTCTCTGCCCAAAGGCAGAGATGTCGGCTAGCTAATCGTTAACACCTCGCTATTTACCCGAGACCTCCTCACAAAGCGGGATGTGACAAAAGGCCGGGTTTTAACGTAGGGTTATTCCGAGCGCGTACTCTCGGGAAAAAGTTCCCCGTAGACCCCGCATAGACAGGGTCGGCAGTTGTCTACCTTCCCAGACAAGACTCTGCCCGTAGACATAGCCTCGTCTGAGTTCCTCTCCGCCCGACTGCAGAGAGTTGACAAGCAGAGTTAACTGTAATCGTTAACTTCTCGCTATTTACCCAAGACATCCCCCACAAGGTGAGATGTGGCACACAACCGGTTTTTTTACGGGGGCGTTCCGAGCACGTAGGCTCGGGCAAAAATTGCCTGTAGACTCCGTATACACGGGGTCGGGTATCTGTCTACATCTCCATGAGACTTTGCCCTTCAGCATAGCCTTGTCTGGGTTCCCCTTTTCCCGGAGGCAGAGAGGTCAACAAGCAGAGGTCAACGATTAATGGTTAACTCCTTGGTATTTACCCGAGACCTCTCCACAAGGCGGGATGTGGCACACGGCCGGTTTTTAACGTAGGGTTATTCCGAGCGCGTACGCGCGTGCAAAAATTCCACGTATACATGGGGTCGGGTGGCTGCCTACTTCCTTAGATGAGACTCTGCCTGTAGGCATAGCCTCGTTTGAGTTCCTCTCCACCCGAAGGCAGATAGTCGACAGGGTAACGATTAATCGTTAACTCATCTCCATCAGTAAGAGAGAGTGCTGTTGAAATAGTCTTAGACCATTTCATCTTGTTGGGGTGTTCAGCTACTCCACAACAAAACAAGTACTGTTAAAAAGAAAAAAACAGATATAAATTTCCACCGACAGTAGCACAAGCTGATTGGTCAATGAATGTCGGATGTTTCCTTATAATGATAATGGTCAGGACCAGCTCAAAGTACTGGCAACCCGGGCAGTCACCCGAGGCGCCATCAATGCCGAGGGCGCCATCATGCCGACATGTCATGCGTTTGGGATCTTCCAAAACTAAATCTTATAAAAGCATATTTGCGGTCTTCCATGGCTCAAAACAGATTAAATTCATTGATCTTTTAAAGAAGACTGGTGTAGAAAGTGCTATGAAAAGATTTACAGATCTAAAAGCTAGAAAATATTTTAGGATCATGAATGGTCTTTATGTTGTATTAAGCTGTATATTGTAATAAATTTGACTTTTTTTCTTTGTGAAAACAAAAAATTATACTTATAAGAGTCCCGAATTTCAGCTTGTCTTGGGTGCTAGCAACCTTAAGGTCATCTCTCGTAATGGTAATATTAGTTAATTCCCTACAAGGAAACATTTGGCATTCGTCAACAGACCCATTACTATTTTCGGTTTAAATTTATAAAATATTTCTCTGAAAATACATTCTTAAGAAAACTGATTTCTCAATTCCAGTAACTGTTATCGCTCTTTCCAGTACTGATTGGGGTTTCCTTCTTAATCATCAGTTTGAAGTAGTGTGGAATGTTAACATCTTGATTATGTCATTATTCTCTCTTCGATTCACATGTGCTATTCATTTTTATTTGTTGCAGATTTTGGTAGTCCCAAAGTTTCAGTTATTTGATAATCCTTTGTTTCTGATTCTGTAGTGTCAGCGCATAATGCCCAAAGAAGGATGATCTTTGCCAAGAGCCTCAGGCCTTACTCGCTCAAAGCCCTTTTCATTACCATCAACGGACCCAATACTATGATCAAGGAGAATATCATACTTGAACTCATCTTTTGGGTAAGTCAGGTATGACGATAAACTACATCCGACCTCTGATGCGGTGATTGGAGGGTTTGAGAAGTGTGGAACCGCCTCTTAATCGCTGTTGTTCCCAGGTCCACTCTGGCCCGGGGGGTGGTAGCACCTATTAGAGTCCCATCTATGGGAAAATAGTGAACCCGCAAATAAAGACAATACACTATGAGAGTATAACAATATATATTTATAGTAAGATTAGGAACAATACATTTTTAAAGCAAAGTGACCAACAATACATTTTATAGCAAAATGACCAACAATACATTTTATAGAAGAATCACCAACAATATATTTTATATCAAAATGAGCAGTAATAAATTTTATAGCAGAATAGTCTAAAATACATTTTATAACAAAATGACCAATAATATATTTTATCTGTAGTTGAAAGTATACAATTGCATTTAAAATAAATTTAGTTGAAGCCAGGAATTGCATTCAGATTATTTAGATTTTGGCATTAAATGACCCATAGAGGTATTGATATGCCGCGAAACAAAACCAACCAACCCATCTTTTGGGTTACTGATATCGCGTTTCTAAATGGCTGAATCACAACTTACATTTTTCCACGCAAACACACACACAAACACACACAACTAAACACGCATCGTATTTTTTCTTATAAATCATTCATATTTTCACTGTATAAGACGCAAGCAGATGTTGACATCAAATTTTGAAGCAAATTCACGTCCTATACACCTGCTCCACAGAGGACGATTAGATACCTGGTGGAGACTATTTTCCGTAATCGTTGAACAATGCCGTTCTTGTACTGCCTCTTTCGGGACAAAATGGAGGTGTTTTTTTTTTTTTTTTTTTTTTCCTCGGCATAAGTCAACTACGGTTAAACTGTTCTGAGTAATACTATGAGTGATTGATTGACTGTGTGATTCCCTGAATGAACAACAACACGCTGGAATGTGAAAGCAAACAATTCGAGTGATTGAGCGGAAAGAACGCTCGTCTTATTCTCAGTAATTAATAATGTACAGATCAATGGTCATCCCGGAAGGCGAAGACATACAAAGAAAAGAATTTGCTGGTCATCACAAAACATTCAACGCAATAAATATTTGATGTATTTCCAGCTTTTTCCTTGCACAGTGACAAAAACAAATGTGGAGCCATTATCTATCAATCCTTGTATCAAACTTAGTTTCTTTCTTTTTTGCTTTCTTCTTTCTTTTTCATTCTGTTCTTATCTGTCTGTCTGTCTATCTATCTATCTATCTATCTATCAGCAATCCAAGACAGTCAAAGAAATATAAACCTCATCGTAACTACCAGTTTCACATAAAGCGATTTTTTTACATATGAACAAATAAATATTTTATGCATTTTCAGATTCTTCCAGCTTTTTTCTTTCCCAGCGAAAAATACCCATTATCTATGCTTGTATCAAACTTAATTTCTTTTTTGTTTTATTTGTATCTTTCTCATTCTGTTATCTATCTATCTATCTATCTATCTATCAGCAATCCAAAACAGTCAAAGAGATACAAAACCAAATAAATATTTATTTCCAGCTTTTTTCTTTTACAGCGAAAAACCCAAAGTGTAGCCATTATCTATCTATCCTTGTATCAAACTTATGTTCTTTCTTTTTTTTTTTTTTTTGGTTTCTTTCTATTTTTTCATTCTGTTCATATCTATCTATCTATCTATCTATCTATCTATCTATCTATCAGCAATCCAAAACAAATGTAGAAACCACACCGTAACTACCAGTTTCATATGATAAAGTGATGGTTTTTACATATGAATAAATAAATATTTTATACATTTCCAGCTTTTTCTACCTTTTTTCTTTCACAGCGAAAAACCCCAAATGTAGTCATTATCTATCCATCCTTGTATCAAGCTTAGTTTTTTTTTTTTGCTTTCTTTCTTTCTTTCTTTCTATCAGCAATCCAAGACAGTCAAAGAGATATAAGCCCCATCGTAACTACCAGTTTCACATGATAAAGCGATTTTTCATACACGAATAAATAAATATTTGATGTATTTCCAGCTTTTTCATTGTACAGTGACAAAATCCAAAGTCTAGCCATTATCTATCAATCCTTGTATCAAACTTAGTTTCTTTGCTTTTTCCTTTCTTTTTCTTTCTGTTCTTATCTATCTATTTATCTAACTACAATTCAAGACAATCAAAGAGATACACAACCCTATCGTAGCTACACGGTATCGCGGGATAAAGCGATCCTCTGACAGACTGGATAATAAATGATGCCGTAAGTTCTATGCTAAGTGTTTCTTCTCTCGCAATTCTCGCTTGTGGCATTCTTTACCGTTTTCTTGCTTTCCAACCAACTTTGATCTTCAAAAATTTAAATGCAATGCCAATCGTTATCTTTTCTCTTCTTAATTCCTTTTCTTTTAATGTTCTCCTTGTTTTCTCTTTCTCGTATTATCTCACACTCAGTAATCCTCTTGCGTCTTAGTGACTCTATTGCCTTGCACGCGTTAAAGTGATTAAAAAAAGAACAAAATAGCCAAGAAAAGCAATACTTACACTTCTTCTATTAGTCAATTGCATAGACTTTCTGGGCCATAAGTCATCAATAGACCTACATTGAACTAAGAAAAGTTTTTAGCCAGGAGGAATAAACTACATCCAATTTCAAAATTTAATCACGCAATTCCAACTCAACATAAATAAACAGTTTTTGGAACTAATATGGAGTAGGTCTTCTCTTTGCTAGTTTCAGTGCTTGGATTTGATTTTTCATGGATTTGATCCAAGTTATCAACAATCGTCTGGTTCATATTTTTCCACTCCTTCAGCAATGTTTCTTTAAGGGTTGCCAATGGCGTCATTTTGGTTGCACGCTCTCGAAGTTTTCGGTCAAGGTGCTCCCAAACGTGTTTTATTGGATTCATGTCAGGATTTTGGGCTACCCATGGCAGTAACTTGATTCCTTGCGATTCCTTCCATGTCTTTGCTCGTATGACATGGCGCTCCATCTTCTTGAAAAAGGCAGACATTCTTGGCAATCTGATTGGTTTCAAATAGTGGGAGTAGTCGTTTCTCTATTATTCGACAGTGTTTTGGACCATTTAATCGCTCATCAACAAGTTCAGATTTTCCTCCAAACCAGACAGCGCCCCTACACCATTACTCCAATCCCTCCCTGTTTCACAGTCACCTGCTGAAATTCAGTGTTCCAAGCCTCATTCTGATTTCTCCAAACATAAACCTGTCTCGAATTCGAATATTAGCAGAATCTACTTTCATCTGACCAAATTACAGACTACCAAAATTCATAATCTTTGCTCTTGAATTCTCTCGCTCATTCCATACGCCTGTCCCTGTTAACCTCTGAATTCAAGAGCTTCTTTCTGGCATCTCTTCTTTGGTAGTCTGGCTCTTCCAGAGTCTTCCTCACCGCATTCTGATGACTTCCCTATTCAGTGCCCTTTTCGTTCGCTCAGACACGATGGATGGTCTTCCTGAACCTTGTTTTACACGACAATGGTCTTCTTTATTAAATTTCTTGACAATATTATTAATTATTTGATGATTAACCTGGAAAAACCTAGCAATTTCTCTGTTTGACTTGCCACACTGATGCCATCCTATTATTTGCCATCGTTGAAATTCACCAATTTTCTTACTTCCGCAAACTTTCATTGCAAAATATAAGTCAACTATCGTTCATAGATGAGAGAGGCTTGATACTAATAAGGTATTGTCTGGAAAAAAAAAAGAAAGCCGAAATTGCTGTAATCAAATGTGGCTAAAAACTTATCATAGCCCGTTGTAGAATAAAAAAATAATCATTTTCTAAAAGTAAGCGTTTTCTTTACTTAGTAACTAATTTTCTAAGAATTAAATTTCATGCTGGAAAAATATTCATTTCCCTGGACCGCTCCAGTAAGTACCAGACTCCACCATCTATCTATCTTTACAAGAGCCAGATCAGGTCGAAAATGGAGCACTGCTGCCATATATGGGCAGGAGCTGTCCAGTCTTCATAACCCAAAAGTGTCTACACGGCCTTTTGGGTGATGAATTGCTTTCCACTAACACAAACCCTTTTCCCAAAGATGAAAGATCGCAAGTTTCTCGCTGCTCTATCGCTATTTTAATGGAAAGTGCTCAGACGAACTATATTCCTTATCACCCGTATTGCCATGCAGATTGTAGCGATCCACCTTAATTTCATTCGTATTCCATTGGTGAGATGTAAGTTCTTCTCATGAACTCCAATTATGTGAAACCGATTCCCAAGAGAATGTTTCCCCGATCACTACAATCAAATCTGTTCAAATCTAAGGTTAACCTTTATCTTCCCCACATATCCTTATAAATTGTGTCTTATTCTGTAAGCCTCTATCTCGAGTGGATCTTGTGCATTGTACAAGGTGAACATCATTGTAAAAGAGTACATTGTTCCATTCTTTGAAAGCAAACCGCTTCAACTCTAATAAATGCGAAGATTGTCTTGAGTGAACCCTAAGTTAATGTTCACTTCACAAATTCTCGTTGATCGTGTTGTCTTTGAGCCAGTGTTTTCTTCTTAAAATCTTGAGGATTGGCGCTTCAGATTCACAAACAAAGAACTGTACTAAATTGTCATAGAGGAAGAAAATGACTAACTACTGACACCAACCTTCGAGCGTTACTTATGAATATATGTTTTCCGCCAGGTGTATAAATAGCGGTGTCAGTCTACTAACTGGAGTGATCATTGAGTGATTATTTGAGTGACGATTGAGTGGAACTATCCAGTCGAATTAGTGTGAATTATTATGCGTCTATGATTTGGGTTTTAATTTAGGATTTACCGGACGTTAACAAACTATTCACTGAAATGGTTAATTATCTTTGGTTGACTTTTAATTCTTTGTACTTGTTAAGTATTTATTAGTGGTTTAATTAAATACTGTTTTATTTTAACATTGAATTCTTGAGTTATACTTAATAATTAACGGCCACCGTATGTCACAAAATAAATTATAGAAGCTACGGCACTTGAGGCCTATCAACAGAAGAAACAGTTAAAATGGATATCACCTGTAACTCGAAGAGAAATTAATGGCATAATGAAGATGGTAACATTCCATACCACTTCAAATAAAAGGTTAGGAAGGAAACACGTATCAGTACCGGAAAGAGAGATAGCAGCTGCAGGACATGAGAAACCTATTTTCCTGAGAAATTATTTTAAATCATTTTATAAATTTCAAATGACTGTAGCACAAGGTGATTTGTCAATGTCATCCTTGTATCAAACTTAGTTTCATTTTCCTTTCTTTCTTTCTTTCTATTTCTTTTTTATCTATCTATCTATCTGTTGTGAACCCGGAAGAGGTCCCAAAGAAAACTCGAACTCAGCAATTCAGTGAAAACGTATTATTAACAAAAAGAACGAATACAGAAGTGTTGCACGTCCGTCTGACGGCAAAGTACAGTAGTCAACCCGTCCACTGTCTACAGTCCTCTTGCGAAGCATAATATAGTCATAAGACGAGTCTATTTTGTCCATGAAGGTATGTCCCTATAACACTATCTGAGAACAGAATCTATCTATCTATCTATCTATCTATCTATCTATCTATCTACAGAAGTATTGCACGTCCCTCTGACGGCTAAGTACAGTAGTCAACCCGTCCACTGTCTACAGTCCTCTTGCGAGGCATAATATAGTCATAAGACGAGTCTATTTTGTCCATGAAGGTATGTCCCCATAACACTATCTGAGAACAGAATCTATCTATCTATCTATCTATCTATCTATCTATCTATCTATCTATCTATCTATCTATCTACAGAAGTATTGCACATCCCTCTGACGGCTAAGTACAGTAGTCAACCCGTCCACTGTCTACAGTCCTCTTGCGAGGTATAATATAGTCATAAGACGAGTCTATTTTGTCCATGAAGGTAGGTCCCCATAACACTATCTGAGAACAGAATCTATCTATCTATCTATCTATCTATCTATCTATCTATCTATCTATCTATCTATCTATCAACAAGTATATTGTTGCATTTCTTGAAAGCAAACTTAATAGATTTGAAGATTGTCTTGAATGAACCCTGACCGCAAATTCTCGTTGGTCGTCTTTGAGCCAATTGTCCCCAGTTGATTTGTAACCACTTTAATTCACTCTGGCTGTTTCTTTCTTTCTTTTTTTTTTATTAATTCATGAAATGATCAGATCGTAAGATTAGAAAGTTTAACCAAATGTTGTTTTTTTTGCATGAACAAACATTCAAATTTTGCTTCATCAGTCTTCTAATTTTCATAATCAAACATTCAACAAATTTCGCGTCATCAAACATTCTTCAAATTTTTCTTCATCAAACGTTCTTCAATACCATCCTTCAAATTTTGCATAATCAAAAACACCTCATTTTGCATAATCAAACATTCTTCAAATTTTGCCTCATCAAACATTCTTCAAATTTTGCTTCATCAAACATTCTTCAAATGTTTTCATCATCAATATCATTCTTCACTTTTCCATAATCAAACATTCTTAAAATTTTGTCTCATCAAACATTCTTCAAATTTTGCTTCATGAAACATTCTTCAAATTTTGCTTCATGAAACATTCTTCAAATGTTTTCATCATCAATATCATTCTTCACTTTTCCATAATCAAACATTCTTAAAATTTTGCCTCATCAAACATTCTTCAAATTTTGCTTCATCGAACATTCTTCAAGTTTTGCCTCATCAAACATTCTTCAAACTTTGCTTCATCAGACATTTAGAATTTATTATGGGCTTTTATCCTTGCTTTCAATGAGAATTACGTTTCTGACAATAAATTTAATATTTGTTACAATTGTGCAGAAGCTTGTTCCCGTATGATCACCGAAGCCTGGTCAGTACCTACATAGATGGGTGACCGCTTGGGAATACCAGATGCTGTAAGCTTGGATGTGCGGGTGGTGTAATGGATAATGCCACGGAATTGTTAATCGGAGAGCCGAGTTTCAATTCCATTTGGATGCGTTATATTCACTTACGCACAAATATCATTGGGAAAGATATGAATCCACTTCTTCTCCCCAGCTATGGGTTAATTAGTAAGACTTGTATTACTAAATCATTATTACCCCCTACCCAAAATTCTAACAATCTGAAAATATTTTCTGCCTTTAAATAACCTGCAAAAGTGTGATAAATCAAAGTAAACAAATCAATTAATTATTTTATCCATCCATCTACCCCTTGCAGATTTGGCAAAAAATACAAAGGCAAAAAAAAGCCAACCGATAAAATTTTGTTTGGGTTAACCTAAAAAAGCTGTAATTAGGAGTGAATCGATGAAATCAAGAATGGCGGATCATGTATGGGATGACAAGTGTAGCCACCAAACCATGTGGAATTAAATAAAAATACTAGATATAATTATAAGTACTACCAGGATCCATTATTGGCTGACACAATCTTAAAACGTAAGATATTTAAATGAAACAGTGTTGGTAGCAGACACAGATAGAAAACTACAATAACCCCTACAGAAAGTGATGAAGGAAAGCGAGAAAAAGAACTAAACATCAATTGCAAGAAAACTGAATACACAGTTGTCAGCAAAAGGGACAGCCGAACATGCAAATTACAGATTGGCGATACTGAAATCAAACAGGTGTAATTATTTAGATATCTTGGGAGCGTATTAACAGAGGACGAAAAGTGCGACACTGAAATCCGAAGACGCATTGGGATAACGGAAGCTGTCCTCCAAAAGCTAAGCAAAGTATTAAGAAACAGAAAAATAACGTTAGAAACAGAGAAAAAAAACTACTGAACTGTTATGTAGTATCAGTCAACCTGCCTAGCAGTGGATACGGGACAATCTCCTAACTGATGAAGAAGAAACGTGAAACAACAGAAATGTGATTCTACAGACGGGGGACTGAACCTACCATGGACCGAACATGTGAGCAACGACGAAGTGCTAGAGACAACCAAAAGATCACATGCTTAACATCAGGAAGAGAGAGCTGAAATTTCTGGAGCAAATAACAAGGAAAGAGGGTTTGGAAAATTTGATACTCGCAGAGCAGATTGAAGCTAAGAGGGTCTGAGGAAAACAACGCACAACCTACCTGGCGAGCTTGAACGAATGGATGACGGAGCAGGCTTTCGGAGATATAGCAAAAAGACAAAAGTTATTAGGAGCGACAAAGGATAAGAAATAGTGGAGAGTCATGATCCTCAACGTCAAGAAGATACACTGTGTATAAAAAGAAGAACTAAGTATAGTTTGTTAGTCACTACTTCTTGGTGTAACACTTGTTAGCTACTCCTTTTTATAAAGAACTTTAATTACATAAACACACGGTTATGTGCAATTTTTTTTTTGTATTTTTGTTATGGCGAAATACACCCATTCTATAGTTAATAGACTCTCCCACCTAATATAAGTAAGAGTAGTAAGAGAAACGAGGGTCAGTCGATGTCGGACCACCGGCTGAACGGTTGAACTCTCTGCCTTCGGGCGGGGAGGAATCCGAACGAGGCTACGACGAAGGGCGAGGTTTCGTTCGGAGAGGTAAACCGACCCTGAACCCGTTTATACGAGTTCAAAGGGTATATTTTTGGCCGAGCCCATGGGCTCGGAAATCCCACGTTAAACCCGCCTTGTGCCACATGATACCCTCGTGGGGGGGTGACTAAATACTAGTTGATGTCGGACGACAGTCGAACTCTCTTCCTTCGGGCAGAGAGGAACCCGGACGAGGATTTGCCGAAGGACAGAATTTCGTCCGGGGAAGTAGACAGATCCAATCCCGTTTATGCGGGGTCTACGGGGATTTTTTGGCCGAGCCTACGGGCTCGGGAACCCCACAGTAAATTCGGCCTTGTGCCACATGTGACTCCGTAGGGCATTTACTAAATAGAGTCGATGTCGGACGACAGTAGTTGACAGTCGAATACGAAAGTAGTCAGCGACCACAACAAGATTACTCTGCGTAATACCTATTATATCAAGTTCCTAACGTTTTGTACGTCGAACCTATTTTAGGACCGATTTAGTACAAATACAAGCCTCCACTGCGAAATAACTCCACAACAACTTTTAAATATATTAACATCAGTACTGGAAAGAGCGATAACAGCTACTGGACTTGGGAAATCTATTTTCCTGAAAAAGTGTTTTAAGGGAAAGAATTTATAAATTTCAACCGACAGTCGAACTATCTGCCGGTCAATGAATGCAAAGTGTTTCTTTGTAGGAAAACGGCTAATATTACCAGTACTATTACCAAGATTAAAATATAGAAACACCTACTGAGAGAGAATTCCCTACTACTAGTGGACAGACTTAAAGACGAATCAACTACCGTGCAATGGCAAGTATTGAAAGTAGAGATTTATTAAGCATAGCTCAGTTTAACATATTTGAATATCATCAGAAAGTCTTGACATTGAGTTTCATACAATTACGCTGTATTTCTTATATTTAGTTAAGGATGTGAAAATGTTGTTCATCATGTGTATGTTTGTTTATTAGCTTTTGACTGTAAAACTAGTTTAAAAGTCACTGGTATAACCGCTTCCGCAAATTAGTATGTCGTGTAATAGACGGTAGACATCATGTCTGCGATTACTGTTCACTAGCACACAAAACCAGAGTCCGGGTTTGACTCTCTCGACTCTGCATCACTGTCAGTGGTCAAAAACCTTTAAATGTCAGCACCCCCAACATCAACCCGAGGCGCTTCGCATCACCCGACTATTTTTCTTTTCTTTTTTTTTCATAATTTAAATGTTAATACTTTTCAATATTCTTTCTTTTTCAATTTCTTTCTTTTCTTTTTTTTCTTTAATTTTTTTCTCCGTTTTTGTCTTTCTTTTCGAAATGCAATCGCTTTCTTTAGCTCTTTTTTTTCACTTGCGCTATTCCTATGCACCAAATACAAGTGCCGGCATGATTAAATAATATGCTTCAATTTACCCCACCCACCCTGCACACACCTCGCAATCTTGGTCCATACAGACACTTCGACGTGGTGTAATGGTTAGCAAGCTTGACTTGTTCGATCAATTACGACTGAGTAGCGAGTTCCATCTTCACTGAGTGCTCCATACTTTCGGCCTTGTGCCAAATCTAAGCAACGCTTAGAAAATCATATCGATTCTCGGCCTTTTGGGATCAAAGTGTAGTATCTCCCCTCCAGCGGATAAACTAGGTTTCATCTCTCAGTTGTTTCTCTGTCTTCGGACAGAATGCAACAGAGAATATTATTAAGGGGTTCCCGGTTTCGGGAAACAATTGCCTGCGGCAATACCTCTCTCATTGAACTAACAAGGAATGATCAGTGGTAACACCGACGGTTGCGGTGGTTAGGTTATTTCTGGACCTGTCCCGGGTGCACGCGCTCGGGCTCCTCACATTAAACTGAACTTGTATCACAGCCTGCTAGCGTGGAGCCGCAAGAAAATGCTATCATGGTCCTTATTTCATACACTGCGATTATGAACTTTCAAATAATTTTCTTCACAGCACGATAATATCTTTCCAGTTTATTAAACATATTTATATTATTAATAATATTAAATATTTGATTAATACTATCAATATTATTCATTAATATTATTTATAATATATTTATAATTATAATATTTATATTATATATATAGTATTATAAACCAAATCCCAGGGGCATGTTTATTTTAAATGGCTTGCTTAATTTATAATGATTTACTAAGCATAGCTCTGATGTGACATAAGGTCAAGATTATTGAATACCCAGTGAGGATCGAAGTCAGTACTCAGTCGTAATTCATCTAATGAGACAAGCTTGTTGGCCATTACACCACGTCGAAGTGTCAGCATGTTTGTTTATAAGATATTTTTTTAATTATTTCACCCCAAGTAAGGCAATGAAGCCAGTAAAATGCAAGGGGATTACTGAGTGTGAAAGAATATGAGAAAAATATTATCAAAGAAAGGGGAGAATAAAATAAGAAGACAGTATATGACAATTGACGTATTTCAATTTTTGAAGATCAAAGACGACTGGAAATTAAAAGGATTCCAGAAGTGGGAAATTGAAAAAGAAATGTTACCAGCTGTATGATTATTCCAGATAGCACTTGTAATGGATACAAAAGTGTGGGTCTAGATTTCGTCTTTAATTCATTTTTTTACATTGCTTTTACATTGCTATCGGGCGGCATTTAATCTGGCTCCTTGATTGAGCCTTCAATCGCAACTTAATTTAAAGACAATTTGATGTGCGGAAGTCCTTACTTTTCGTAAAAACAATTTTTTTTATTTCATGGGTGACTTTCGCTAGATTTAGGGATTAATTTCGATTATTCCCAAATTTATGTCCAAGTTATAAAAATTGTTATTGTACAAAAAAAAAAAAAAAAAAAAACTCGTCGCAAAAAATCACGTTAAAAAAATAGCCGCGAACAATGGCAGTAATGAAAAGTTGTGAACTCAAAATTTCAGGATTGCGGGTCCGGATCTGACTCGGAATGTTTTCAATTTTCTCACGGAGTCGGCCTGATCCCAAAATGGTATATGTTGGGCTACGGCCTCTAGGAGTAAAGTTGAAAACACGGATAATTTTATTTTGAAACACTGTAATTTTATTTATTTGAACATGAGCTATTGAAAGTTAGAGAGTTGTGCCTCTTTAATTTTTGTATCTGGCAAGATGGCGGAATCCGAAAACAACCGCGGTAATGAAAACTTGGGAATCCGAAATTTCAGGATGGCTGGTTTGGATCTGGCCCGGGATTTTTTCTAATTTATTCACGATGTCGGCATGATCCAAGATGAAATGATATTTTGGGTCTCTAGGAATAAAGTTGAAAAAGTACAACACAGTGACAAAGTGGCATTCGTATATATATATATATATATATATATATATATATATATATATATATATATATATATATATATATACTATAATTGTTCTAATTTATTAGTATTTATTGGTTCCTGGTTCCAATCACTTAATTGCTAGATATAAAACCAAAAAATTCGTAGCGTGTTGATACACCCTAAAATACTAACGGTAACTAAAGTGACAAGTTTATTGTTCTCGAATTAATCAGGGAAAAAAGTACGTAGAGATTGCTAAAATCTATGGAATGGACGTTCTCATAAACACATACGCACGCACATACGCGTACACACACATACGTACACACACACACACATATATATATATATATATATATATATATATATATATATATATATATACAGTGGGTAGCAAAAGTATTTAACACATTGGTTTTTCTTACATATCTCAAAAAATAACAGATCAATTCCAACGAAACTTATAGGAAATATTTAAACGAACATTGTCGATCAAAATATAAAAGGAAAATTTAAAACCACTGTCTTGAGAAACATTTATTAAAAATAAATAAAATAACCCTTATGCAAAAGTATTTAACACCAATGCAAATATTAGATTAGTGTCGTCATGATTCCTACCCATATTGATATGATGTGATATGTCGACCAATGACAGCACTGCACGACACTCAAATGGCTATTACATAACAGCTCTGAGACACTGCAGCTATTCTGTTGCCACTACTGCAAGAAAATGGTGAAAACAAAAGAATTGTCGAACGACATGCGCAAGAAAATCATAAAGAATCACAAAGATGGTAAGGGATATAGAAAATCGCTCAAGATTTGAATTTGCTTGTGTGTACAGTTGGTGCTGTTGTTCGAAAATGGAAAAAATTCGATACTATTGAAAGATTTCAAAGGAGTGGTCGTCCCCGTATCTTAAATGAGGCTAATAAACGATACATTTCCCGTACTGTGAAGAAAAATCCATTTTCTACTCGTCGAGAAATTCAGAATGATTTGAAAAATGCCGAAATTGAAGTTAGTAAAGATATAATTAAAAGATCACTGAATCGTGCATGTCACACTTCAAGATCACCGAGAAAGACTCCATTACTGAAACGCCGACGTGTACAAGCCCGTTTGAATTTTGTAAAGAAATATGAAACTGAATCTAATGATTTCTGGGAGAAAGTAATTTGGTCAGACGAAACGAAAATTGAGCTTTACGGACGAAACATGCGCACTCATGTATGGAGGAAAAAAGGAGCGGAATACGAGCCAGCAAATACCATCCCTACAGTCAAACATGGAGGTGGAAATATTATGATGTGGGGTTGTTTTTCCTCAAATGGAGTAGGAAAAATGAAAATCATCGAAGGAACAATGAATGCTGCAAAATACACTCAAATTTTGTCAACTCAACTCTTGGACAGTGCCACATCTTTGGGACATGGTCGTGATTTTGTATTTCAGCAAGACAATGACCCGAAGCATACTGCTAAAACAACTAAGAATTTGATTAATAATAATGACATTAATGTCCTGGAATGGCCAAGCCAGTCACCGGATTTAAATCCAATCGAAAATTTGTGGAAACTATTGAAGTTACGAGTTCATAAAAGAAATCCATCGAATTTAAACAAATTGAAGAAAATTTGTGAAGAAGAATGGGTCAAAATACCAACAAGTACCTGCAAGAAACTAGTTGAAGACTACGGGAAACGACTGGAGGCTGTGAAGCAGAACAGAGGCTACTGTACTAAATATTAGTAAAGTGTGTTAAATACTTGCATATGGGTTATTTTATTTATTGTTAATAAATATTTCTCAAAACAGTGGGTTTAAATTTTCCTTCTATGTTTTGATCGACAATGTTCGTTTTAATATTTCCGATAAGTTTCGTTGGAATTGATCTGTTATTTTTTGAGATATGTAAGAAAAACCAATGTGTTAAATACTTTTGCTACCCACTGTATATATGTATATATATATATATATATATATATATATATCAGTTGCAAAGGGTGATTTGGATCTAGGGCATGCTCTTGCGAATATTTATACATATACGGCCGAGCGTAATATTTCGTTCCTTTACTGTTTCTCTGTCAACAGCACCACAATCTAATTGCTATTTCAACGGCTGCGTAAGAAAATAAGATTTTCGCCTCGCAAAAGTTGTTTCACAATTCTTTTAAGAAAAAAGTGAGTAATTTTGGTTTAATCTTGTTCACAATTCATCAAATTAACGGTTTCTGTTTTAACGAGACGTAGGCATTTTTATTCTATTTCTTTTTTAAATTTTTAAATAAGTTTGTTATCGCTTGACGACAGGTGTCAGAAATTGACAGACAAACAGTAAGTGACGAAATATTACGTTAGGCTGTATATAATAAAATATTCGCGACTACATGCCTTAGATCCAGGTCACCCCCTTCGTCAACAATACATTATATATATATCTATATATATATATATATATATATATATATGAATTGTTCTATTTTACTATTAATTTTTGATGTCAGTTTCTTACTGCGATTGTTATAAATTAAATTTTATTATATGTATGTGCACACAAACATATATATATATATATATATATATATATATATATATATTATATATATATTTCCCGTTTTCTACGGTTTCAAGTATTCGCTAGGGGAGGGGGTTGGAAGATATCTCCGTGCATAAGGAGGGTACTGTAAACAAACAGAAGGTTCCCAGTGTAGAGCAATGCTAATCTTGCTGACTACTCATTAAGCTAATGAGTTTGATCCTTTGTAAGGGTTTCTTTTATTTTGTCCCAGATAAGGCTTGGCCAAGTAAATACCTGCAAATGAAAACGCGTTTAAGCAAACAGACCAGCCGCAATGTGGATCGCTCTTCGCCGCTTTTCTTCGCGCCGTTTAGACCCGTTTTCAAAACTGTGCATGCATACACAGCCACTGTCGCTCATTATCGTACACCACTGCAGAAAAATGATACTTCATATTTGTACAGTTAAACATGAACAAATATTCGTCGGCCTTCCAACCCATTTAAATAGAGTTGACATTTCAGTCATACCTAAGCATCTCCCTCTGCTCTCTGAAAAGTAAACATTGTTTTCAAGCACCCTAAATTCCTATGGGCATACCTCACCGAATGAGGTTTAGTACGGTAAACGGAGGCTTATTAAATAAGATTGGGTGTGGGCGTTGTTTTATAGGAAATATTATGGTAGGCATAAAATTAGTTACTATTGGTATCTGCTAAAAGAGACGTCAGACGCTTTCTTTACTTATATCATCGTTGTAATAATCCATTACGAGTATATAAATGTTGCCTTCAGCTAAATCAGTAACGTTTTACTAATCGTTGCCACCTATTCTCTGTTAATATACATATTTCTATTCCTTTTTTAAAAGCAGCACCACTTGATAACAGGATTTAGGCTATCTGATAGTGGGTATCCGAAAGCAACTCAGCTAAACAGATTTCTAAGTTTTTCTTTAAGGACACGACTCTGAGAACACGTGTCTCACTGTTCAACACCAAATTTATTGTCTTAATTTTTAGCTGATTTAGGACAATTTTGATGTATTGAACCCCAAAATCATATTGGTTTTGCTCAATCAGGTCAACTTTTAGAGCTATGGTCATGTGCTGTTTTTTTACGTTTTTGTTTGCATTTTAATGTTCATTAAAGTATCTAAATGTGCAACATATTTCACACAATAAAACTAATTATTACATGAATTAGGAACATTAATTTTACGCCATCAGAATGATTTTCAGCCCAAAAGTAGCTACATGAATATTAAAACACATCTCTAAAATATTTATAAATCAATAATACGCAATAAAGTGCTTATATCTCTAAACGCAATAATTAAACGGTACAATATAAAAACCATGAAATACAAATCAGAAACGTTGTTTTATTAATCATAAGAATTTAGGCATACCGCCGAAATATCGCGGGAACGTGTTAGTAAGCATATCAAACGACTTTTAGGGCCAATTAGGAATAAGTAAAATTGTATAATTCAGGAGCCATTTTCTCAGGAATAGGTGTAAAAATAACGATGTTTGACCTCAACGACAGAATCTCTCAGATTCTACTAAGGGTCATGTCACTCTGTTGATATTCAAGACATTATTCGCTTCCATACACACTATCAAGAAACGACTCAGCAGCACTAACAAAATCTCAAAGGGACTGGCGCCGTCATCTACGTTAAGAGCTTAATTCTATCTATCTCATTATACCCATTACTCTATGTACGCATAAACATAGTATTTCACACAAACACACTAATAACGACATTTCACCTTTCTCACATACGTACGCAATACAGATTATACAATACGCAAGTACTCTTTTAACAACCAGAAAAAAGACATTACTCATTCAGTTTCAACTGTATATTTCAGCTTGAATTTTTCTTATATAAAATCAATGTTTTTTCTTAATATTACGTTGTGGCTTTATGCATGAGTTTATACTTTTAATGAATGTCTTGGGATTGTTTTAAAAGGCCAACTTACGAGCAGCCCCCACCCCACATTTTATACTATTGTATGGAATCACGATACCCAGCTTTTAACGTTTAACTAAAACCCGTGTCGAAAGATTCCTCCAAAATGTACAGGTATTTTCGTTTTATATGATGCAGTTTTTTTGTTGTTTTTTTTTAATTTCCTGAAATAAACGAACTCTGAATAGATAAATGCACCAATTTATGTCTAATTGGCATTTTTGTTTTACAGGTGAATGAAATGGCTTCGACTATAAGATCTTGTAAGAAATACGCCCGACGTATTCTGCGACGAATATACCATTGTCTCTAACAGGAATCTAGTCACACGTTTCATACAACGTGATTACTTTCTTTATTTTGGTATTAGACTTGGTGACCAGGATAAAGCTTGGCCACTACACATGATATGTCAGACATGTACCGAGTACTTGCGTAGGTGGACCAAGGACAAAAGTGTTGTCTGATGTGTGGTATTTCCGATGGTTTAGAGGGAGCCAACAAATCATCTCAGTGACTGCGACTTCTGTGCTATTAATGTAACTGGGATCATGTTACACTAGAACATACCTATTCTATTGTAAATAGACTCTCCCAGATATAATAAGTAATAGTAGTAGCAGTCGCCAGGGGGATCAGTGGAGTTGGTGTGTCAGTCGATGTCGGACCTTAAAGTATCAACCACCACAACTAGATTGCTGTGTCATTAACTATTATTTCAAGTTCCTAACGTTTTGTACGTCGGACCCTTTTAGGACCGACTTAGTGAAATACAAGCCTCCACTGTGAAAACTACTCTACAACATGATCAACAGAAAAAAACCCGAGCAGCCTCAAGTATTTTGATCTTCAATCGGCATGTCGTCCTGTAGCTTGTTGTGATGAAATTCCAATACCGGTCTTTGGAGAACTTCCTGACATTAGTGAGGAAGATTTATCCAGTATTCAACAACAACAACAACAACAGCAGTAGCAACAAGTAGTAGTGTTTTTTGACGATGATAATCCACCTACTTTTTTCCCAAAAGGGACTAAATGAACAAGTTCGCGATCCCAGCTTGTCAAAGTCCTCTGCTGAACTGTTGGCATCCATTGAAGGAAAAAGCACCTCCTCTCTGACAATGCTCGGATCACCTTCTACCACTACAGGCAACAAGAGTACCACCGTTTTTTTTTTCTCTGAAGAGAAGGAAGCGTCTGTACTGTACAGATATTGCGCAGTTTCTGCACAATATTGGAGTGTCACAGTACGAACCCAAAGATTGGAGACTGTTCATTGGCGGCAGCAAGCGATCACTTGCAAGTGTTCTGCTGCACAAAGGCAACCAGTTTGCCTCAGTACGCCTCGCTCACTCAACTACACTGACGGAAAAATATGAAGCAGCATGGGCTGGAGAAAATTCATTAGGATCAGCAGGAATGATTTATTTCCGTTAACCTGAAGATGTTGAACTTTTTGTCGAGAAATAAGTCCGGATCCATCAAGTATCCATGCTTTCTGTACATGTGGGATAGTAAGGACACTGCTCAGCATTAAACGAAAAAGGATATGTCTGTTCCGGAAGAAATTGCCTTGCAGAGTGTTATACTAGATCATACCTATTCTATTGTAAATAGACTCTCCCACAGATAATAAGTAGTAGTAGTAGTAGTAGCAGTCACCAGTGGGCTCAGTGAGTTGAGTGAGTCAGTCGATGTCGGACATTAAAGTATCAACCACCACAACTAGATTGCTTCGTCATTAACTATTATTTCAAGTTCCTAACGTTTTGTACGTCGAACCTTTTTTAGGGACCGAGTTAGTGAAATACAAGCCTCCACTGGGAAAACTAATCTACAACAATAATATAATTAAATCATATATGAAATATTCATTTTGTGAAGCATAATTAAAAAATATTCTTTTCCACGCAGCAATCTAGTTGTGGTGGTTGATACTTTAATGTCCGACATCGACTGACTCACTCAACTCACTGAGCCCACTGGTGACTGCTACTACTACTTATAATCTGTGGGAGAGTCTATTTACAATAGAATAGGTACGATCTAGTATAAAACAGAGCAACGAACGTTATCAATAAGCCTCTGGCGAAGAGAGACAGGATACTTTTCCCAGCACAGCACATCAAGTTTTGCTTGATCAAGCAGTTCACCAAAATCTCTGGACAAGGATGTTAGCTGCTTCAATTACTTGTACTAGGCTTTTCAAGGGTTGACGATGGAGAAACTGAAAGCTGTTATCTTTGATGGTCCTCAAATCCGTCAGTTCATCAGAGATCCAGAGTTTCAAAACCCAGTGTACGAAATGGAACTGGAAGCATGAAAGGCTTTTGTTCCTGTCGAGAAGAAATTCCTTGGCACCAACAAAGTCAAGAACTACGCAAAAATTGTCATCAATATGCTAAACTTCGGATACAACATGAGCATTATGCATTATTTATTCTCGCATATGAATCCATTTCCTAAGAACCTGGGATCAATGAGTGACGAAGATGGGGAGAGATTCCATCAGGACATGAAAGGGACGGAGACCCGGTATCATAGACGCTGAGGTGCAGTCATGATGGCATCTCTTCCGCTGATCAGTCTAATGTTTCGAATAAACAGAGTTTCAAGCCCTGAATTTTGAGCAACCATGGCGTACCATGCATATTTATATGTACTTACATTTATCAATGAATAATATTTAATTTATTGTAATCGATGTTTGTAACATTTAATTAATAAACTGTGTTAGAAAACGATTTTGTTTTCTCTTAAAAACTTGTTCTGTATGATAAATATTAACAAAATTCAATCGATAATATAACAAAAACGTAATCGATTTAGTCAGAGAATCGGATTTTTAAAAACTCAACTGAGAAGAAAAATATGACCTGATCGAGATAAACGGATGACATTTGTCATTTTCGGATTCAGCAGTGAAAAATTGTCCTAAATAATTTTGAAAAGCATTGAAAACTTAATTTTTGTTGTTGCTGCTCAGTGATAAATTTGTAAATCTTCCCTTCGATGTTTGTATACAAATCTGTTTATAAGATATTATATATATATATATATATATATATATATATATATATATATATATATATATAGTTCTGTTCGAAAAAGTGACTCACCTGATTTTTTTTACTAAATGTTCTCTTCTGATGAAACAAAACTTGAGCTAAATTCAAAGGATAAGCGATTTGAAATCCGAAGAAGCTTTGAAAGCTCTTTGAATTTAGCAGTAAGTACTGTCAAGAATCCGTTCAGTATAATGTTCTGGGGATTCTTTTCTTTTCATGGAACTGGTTTCTTAAAACCTATTGAAAAGTCCCTCAGGACAGAGCAGTACAGGAGAATTTTACAGTCTTGTCTGTTCCCTTCTGCTGAAAGGGTGCAAATCGACCCAACCAAGCTCATTTTTAAACGGGATAATGCTCCCTGTCACAAATCAAAATTGAGGAAGGAATACTTTGATGAAAATCGGGTGAGTGTTATGACATGGCCGCCCCAATCTCCTGACCACAACCCCATAGAAAACTTATGGAGCATATTGCATAACTTCTTTCTCGAGAGCCTGTACTTTATAATGCTCCAGACTTCATCATCATCATCATTAACATCATCAACATCAACATCATCATCTTGACTTTTGTAATCGTGGTGGGGATCCGAATGCAGAAGCCGCACTGAATCAGTGGCAGCCATCAGCAATTCTGGCATAGTCCTACCTGCCCATTGTTTGACATTGTCCAACCATTTTTTTAAATTGGGGCCCTCTCTTACATCCACCTTCAACGGTGCCTTGCATGATGGTCTTGCACAGGCTGTGGTGCCTTGCAACGCGTCCAGATCGCGCCATTTTTCTCCGTTTGACAGTGGTTCCTGGTGGCTCACAAAACTTACAGCCCTTTTCCGGTTAAACTCATTTTTACCTGTGGGGTTACACAAAAGAGGAGGTGTACAACAACAAAACCTCGCACGCTGAAGGACTTAGGGACACGGATTCTCAATGTCATCCCAGACGACGCCCTTTAGAAGGCTGTTCATTCCATTCCTGGCCGTTGGAGGAAAGTGATTGACACCACCAGTGCTTACGTTGAAATACGAAGATTTACTTTCATTTTCCCATATAACAAAAAACGTGTCATTTCTTTCAGTAAATTTGTAATAGAAATATGGATTTTATTACAAATTTTCAATGCCTCATAACTTTTTACTTTTTCAGCCACTCTGTAGAATTATGCGTTGTTTGAATATGGACGTAAATTTACGAAGGAAGAATTTAGTGTACTTTAAACGCGACTTCACTATAAGAGTTTACTTTTTCTTTAAATTACAGCAGAAAAAAATACGATAGAAAGCTGAATGCGGTCGGATACATAGGACTCTAAAAATGTAAAGCTAAGCGTCCATGTATCTTTAGTGTTTCTCGATGTAAAATGAGATATTTCCTCACCTTCATATATATATATATATATATATGTACATATATATATATATATATAGGATGTGCTTCAGCTTCAAGACAAGATGGTATACTCACAAGGCATCATTCAAGCTAGAAAGACTTAGGAATTCTACCAGACAAGCCACCCATGTGTGGAAATTGAAAGAAAAAAAAAATAAAGATTCGATTGTAAACTGGGAAATATTTTTAAAAAAAAAGCCAAACCTTACAACAATCATAGTAATATGTGCAATCATTGCCAGGAAGAAAAGTTAACAATTATAACATTTTCAGGCCAGAAAAAATCTCCTGAATGAGAGATCAGAAATAATGACACGACGCATACACACAAAAAAGTTCCTCGTGAGTTCGTATGAACCAGGATGAAAGCATGCACATTTCATACACCACACCCCCTCTGATACAATTTCAATACCCTTGATTTTCATCTCCCTTTCTATTACACCTTGCGGTGTGTGTTTATTTATATATTTTTAAATAGTAAAGCGTTGGGAAATTATTTAGCCCTGATCGTCTAAACATACAGAAAGGTTGGAACCAAGGTAAATAGGATCGGCTGATCTTCCATTTATTTATTTTAAATTTAAAATCTCGACATGTTAAGTTTTTTAATTTGATTTTTATTTGATTTTCTTTATACGTGTAGTGAGCACTTTTTTAATACTACTGTTTCCTGGTTTAATTCAACACTGATCAATAACTTTTTACTACACACACACACACACACAATATATATATATAATGTAAGCATTAATTTAAGCACACACACACACGTATGCATACGCATGCACACACATGCACGCACATACGCGCTGGCGCACACACACAGGGAAGACAAATCAACCTAAACCCAATAAAAACGCATAAATTAAAAATGGATAAATCGGCTGACAATTGCCGAAACCTGCTGAGGAGAGATCAGAACGATTACAAAAATGTTTGTCTACGAAACTTTGAGGTAAAGGTGCTAGATGTTACACCGATCAGCCCATTGAGAAATTTGATATATATATATATATATATATATATATATATATATATATATATATATATATATATATATATATTATATATATATATTAGCTTAAAAGCCGCCTTATTGGACGGCATTTAAGCTAGCTCTTGTGGGGGGGGTCATGATTTGACCTCCATTACAGTAGGTGATGAGGAGTAGAGGCGATAGGCAACAATGAACTACAGAAGAACTCAAAACTCATCGATGCATTTAAGTATTGCATTAATTTATGTATGTACGTATGTCCTAACTTTCGGTACAAACATTTGTTTTTGCTTCATGGGTGACTTTCGCTGGATTTCGCAATTAATTTCGATTATTCCTAAATTTATTTCCATCTTATAAAAATTTTTATCGTACAAAAAAAAAAAAAAAAAAGTCTCAAAAAAAAAGAAGTAAAAATTCGTCGAAAACAATCGCAGTAATAAAAACTTGGAAATCTATAAATTCATAATTGTGGATCCGGATCCGGCCCGGAAGGTTTTTTTATTTGCTCACGGAGTCGGCCTGATTACAAAATGGTATGATAGCGATTTTCCAAGCGTAACTCGGATGTGGCACAAGGCCGAAAGTATGGGGCACCCAGTGAGGATCGAACTCACTACACAGTTGTAATTGTTCTAGCGAGACAAGCTTGCTAACCATTACACCACCTCGAGGTGCCCCAAAATGGTATGATATGTTGAGCTACGGCCTCTAGGAGTAAAGTTGAAAACATGGACAATTTTATTTTGAAATACTGTATTTTTTTTTTCATTTGAAAGTTAGAGAGTTGTGTCCCTTTAATTTTTTTATCAGTCAAGATGGCGGAATTCGAAAACAATTGCGTTAACAAAAATTTTGGAATCTAAAATTTGAGGATTGCGGGTTCGGATCTGGCCTGGGATGTTTTTTTACTTTGTTCACGGTGTGATATGATTGGTTCCGGCTTCTAAGAGTAAAGTTGATAAAGTTTGATACACGGACATTCGCATTCATAATATATATATATATATATATATATATATATATATATATATATATATATATATATATATATATATATATATGAAGGAAAATATACGGAAAAAAAAACAAAAATCCTTATATACAATTATGTTGTTTTATTGTTAATATAATGTCAACGTCGGTTTTGTCTAATAAACCATCTTCAGGACATATTCTGAAGATGGTTTATTAGACCGAAACGTCCGACTTTGACATTATATTAATATTAAAACAGCATAATTACATATCAGGATTTTTGTTTGTTTTTTCCGTATATTTTTCTTCATACTGTCGGGATCTATATATATATATATATATATATATATATATATATATATATATATATATATATATATATATATATATATGTGTGTGTGTGTGTGTGTGTGTGTGTGTGTGTGTGTGTTGGCACCCGACGTGGTGTAATGGTTATAAAGTCATCTTGCTAGACCAATTACGACTGAGTAGTGAGTTCGATCCTCACTGGGTGCCCTATACTTTCGGCCTTGTGCCACATCTAAGCCGGGCTTAGAAAATCACTATATATATGTGTGCGTGTGTGTGTGTCTGTGTGTGTGGCATCCGTCGGTCGCAAGAAACCCCGGATCTGCTCCCCCACCCCCGCAATCCCTGCCAAATTATGCTTCAGCTGCTGATTGCGGTGCAACATCTGTTATGGCTGTACAACCTCACACGATAGTGACAGTTTCGATTGCAAATTAATGCATGTGAAAATGTTCTGCACCATTGTCGCCTTTTGTTTTTTTTTTTTTTCCTGTCGACCACGCCAAGAAACCCCCACCATCCCCGGTAGCAAACCTTCGTTTCTCCTCTCCTCGCTTCAGACCTAAATCCTGTCTCCAGCGATCGTTGGCGATGTCTTCCCACCTATCGATCTTCATGTCCATTCGCCTTCATGAGCCTTTTGCAGAAGTCAGTGAAGGAAGATGAGGTCGCCTTCTTGCCGAATCCTTTTTCATCCGGCATATGATATATATATATATATATATATATATATATATATATATATATATATATATATATATATATAGGGAAAATGTTATAATGGTTCCAACAAAGAGAAAATGTATATTTTAAAAAAAGAGGGAAACCGCAAATGTTTTTGGTTACAATGTGGATTTGTCTTATTGTATATTATATTTTATTTGCTACACGAGTTTCCGGCCCGTGACCTTCTTCAGGCAAATTAAAGGAATCAATTTTTGAAGGAATAAATTTCATTATGTTCTTTTAATATTTCATTGTTCATTTTTTGTATTTGTAGTGAGCCTTGATCTCATTTTTGGACTGTTGGCAAAGGTGAATGTTTGCCTAAGTGGTATAAAAAGTTTGGTCTTAGTGCTGACGATGACAGGTGTGTTGATGATAGATGCTCTTCTACGCACACACACACACACACACACACACACACACACACACACATATATATATATATATATATAAATAAATAAGATCATATATAAATATATTTATATATATATATATACATATTTATATATGTATATACATGAAGAAATGTAATTTTAAGGTGTGCTATATTTATGGGATAAAGTGCTCAATATCAGAGATAGAGCGTATGTAAATATAAATATAAAAGTGAACATTGAAGTCAACACTCAGAGTCGACACGTTTATATATATATATATATATATATATATATATATATATATATATATAGTTTATGCAAATTTAGGTAATCCGTATGGGTAGACCTGAGGAGGATGATATCCAGAGAGCTCAATGTAAAATTCAGAGCAGATATGTTTGAATAAAAGACAGACCACGTTAAGATTCCATGTAATAAGCTATTTCACCATAACCCCTTTAACAGGGTTCTGTCAGTTCGCGTTACTTTAACGTGCATATTTGGGAGGTTAAGGTTTGATAAATATCTAAATTTTAAAACAAGAAAGAATTAATTTGAAATTCGGAGGAGCGTCTAAGAATTTGAATGAAACCTGTCGTGTAATTTATTGGGGTTGTTGTAACGTCTTCCTTTAATGTAGTTCTTATCGTTCACCCCTTAGCCACCTTTATCTAGAAACGAGATGCGTTAAATTTGAGCAACATCCAGCCGACACACTGGGGTTAAAATAGGAAACTAAAATGATACATATGACACACTCATATCCTCTCTCCCCCTCACTTCCTCACTTCGTTAACTTTGCGTATACTTGATGAGGTCCGTAAAAAGTGTGAATTTCTTTTTTTTCATTTCAGCTTTTGAAGTAAAGTTTGATGATCCAGAACCCTGTTAAAGGGGTTATGGTGAAATAGCTTATTACATGGAATCTTAACGTGGTCTGTCTTTTTTCAAACATATATATATATATATATATATATATATATATATATATAAGATCATATATATATATCATATGGTACGAACGGATTTCTTTAGTTTAATAATGGTTTTATCAACGTGATATTATGTGTGTGTGTGTGTGTGTGAGAGAGAGAGAGAGAGAGAGAGAGAGAGAGTTTTTCCCAGTTTGTCAAAGCTATGTTAGCAGCTATTTTGTTTATGTAATTAAAGCCAAAATAGAGAGATCGTTACCTCTGTAAAAATTAAAAAAACATACAACTTATGTATGGATATCTACTCAAAGCCAAAAATTGTAGTGAGGGGAAAAATAACTTCAACGCTAATCCAAATATAGCAGGTCAGAATATTTTTTTTTATTGTCGAGGTAGGCTTTCTGAAAATTATACTAATCTGCGTTGAAGGTTTCAGATTTTAGACGAGTTAAACTTTGGTGTCGTTTGCCATTTCGTTGATAAGAGAGGCATACATGTGAATATAAGAAAAATATAACACTATCAAAAGAAAACATAGACAGAGAAACCAATGTTATCTTTTATTTTGGACGTCTAAATATACGGAGGACAAGGGGAGTGCAACGCAAGGAGCGATTTGAAAGAAGAATAAGACAGAAATAAATAAATCATATCGTGAACTGCGCAACACTAAAAAGGCAAAAAACATTGAGGCTACAATGAAAATACTTTTTTTTTCGACGGTCTCAGAGTTGCTATATAAAGCAACTAAATTTAAGATGAAAGAAATAAAAAACGAAACAAAAATAATCATAATTGACATTTCTTCATCTAAAATTAAAAAAAAAGAAGAAAAAACAAATGCGACGAGGTGCTGAAAAATTCTCAGCTCGATCAAGAAAGAATATTTAAATATCGATTCTTTGTCCAGATTTTGAAATATGGTCTAAACCAGGGACTCTTCACACCTCTCTCATACTTATACTCCTTTTTATGCGACGCTTCTCTTCAAAACGTGAATGATCATTGCTCTCCACAGCTTCCTGTCCTTTTTAGCTATAAACAACGTTTTGCCCCTTTACCGTCACTCCAGTCCCCCCTCTGTCATCCCTTTACACAAAATCGTTAAATCGATTACAGTTTCTCTCTGTCCCACTTGCCTTTAATATATCCTGTGTGTGTCACATTCTCCAAACCACCCTTCCTCATTATGTGTTCCATCTCGGATTGAGGAATCGCAGAGCGGAGTTCGAATTCCAATCGAATCCATTACATTCACTCACATGCTAATACCATTGGGAAAGGTATGAATCCTTTTCTTCTCCCTCCAGCTATGGGTAAATAGCAGGACAAATCGGATTCTATAGCTTTGGATGACAACTGGCCACCGTAGAAAGAAATGGCAGCCTACTGCCGGAAAGATTTGCCTCATCAGTCATGTATCGAAAGATACATGATCGCCTAAGCGTGTATCACACATGACACATAACTGACTGTCAGTCGATCGAGGGAAAAGAGAAATAGCTGTACGGTTATATTAATATTTGAACTACTACAGTCGGAAAATTCTAGTAAGTAAGACAACTGTGGCGTAAGGACAGGTTTTCGAGGATGTGAGTTCAAGACTCGTCGGGAGCTTCTTTTTTCTTTTTTTTTTTTTTTTTTGTTAATTTCCGATTCCTTACGGATAACCATAAATGAAGATCTGAGAATTGCGATAAAAAACAATTGAAATTAAGATAAATAAAAACGTTAGTCGAAAGATTCAAAATTAAAATAAACTCTACCATTTTTTTCTCTTTTCAACACAGAAAATATCTCCTTTCCCCGTCTCCAATTAATTGGATCTCAGTCTTCGGACATAACCACAATTTTCTATGAGTTGTTTGGCTTAATGATCTTGTTCATCGTGCTAATTTTGTTATTATCACCTGAGAAATCGGAGAGCTAAGTTACAATCCATTCACTTACGTGCTAATACCCTTGGAAAAGATATGAATCTTCTTCTTCTTCTTCCCGCAGCTATGGGTAAATAGCAGGACAGACCAGGTTCTATAGCCTTGGATGGCAACTGGTTTACCACAGAAAGTAATGGCAAGCTAATTCGGCAAAAAAAAAAAAAAACTGCCTCGTCAGTCATGTATCAAAAGATACATGATCGCCTAAGCGTGTATCACACATGACACATAACTAACTGACCGTGTTCCAGCCGACCCATTCTACAGCCTATATCAAATATGCAGTCTGTAAGGAAAATAGAATTACTTTTTTTTTTCTACACAAATAGGACAAAATAGATATCTTCATTACCAACAGTGAGAGACGCCAAGTCAACATTATTGTCAGGTAACCCCGTACTGTGTAGGTATAGCGTTAAACTCCTCCTTGCTTGAAAGAAAGAAATACACCTCCCTGTGGAATCCACGCTCTTCCAACATGCTAACATACATATTGATTTCTGCCACTTCCTTCAATTTCCCACTCTCCGGCTATGTTCCTTATCTATTATTTGGACATCGTCCCAAGGGAAGAAATATGAACCATTCTCTAAGTTGATATTTTCTATTCTCTCTTTTGAATGACCTTCACATATTTCTTGTGCCTGACTTTAAGGGAACGGTTGCTTTCTCACTTATACTTTTCCCCACCTTTCAGGGGATTTTGTACACGCAGTCTTTTGTCATAGACTTCCTCGTAGGGGTTCCAGTTCACCACTTACACCGTTCTCTTTCCTTATGGATTTTGCACTGGAAATGCTGTCGAATGGATCGGATGAAATCCTGTAGTAACAAAAGTAAAACAAAACAAAAGCAAAAAACAACAACAAAAAAAAAAAAACCAAATGAATGAACATAATAGTATAATCATCCAAATTTTTCGTGTAAAAAAACATCGGACATTTTTAGACTGTTATATTCGGATCACTTGTCAAATTTATTTTCTGAGATTGTGGAGTGGGGTGGCAAAAGAACCAAAAATTATGGGTTGATTAAAGTGCTACTACATTTATCGCATGACAATAAGTAAAATTTATATATAAGCACTTTCATCAACCCATATCATGCTTTACTTTGGAATAGATACTGTAGAGGAAAAAACTGAAAGAATGTTATCTTGACGGAAATTGGAAAGAATTTTTCCTTCCAAAAACGACCACACGGGGGAAAAAAACCAAAGACATATGCTGAAGTTTTGAAACTCGACTAGAGCATCGACTGTAGGCGTTTTCTTTATTCGACTTAAGAAACAGTGTACGGTTTTACAAAACTATGTTATATTTTTGCTCAATATTTTTTACCGAACCATTTTATTGTTTTTTTTTTCATTTATTATCCTCACAAAATTTCTATTGTTCCTAAACGTTAATATTTTCCTAGCCTCGACGAGATAAACATTGTTAGCAAGGGGAGATAATTCAACAAAAAAAGGCACGGCTTCATTGTGAAAATAACAAACACTTCATGATTGTTATCGGGTAGGAACAAAAATGGCGCATATGTATGAAGGTTTCAGGCCTGTTAAAAGATTTGATAACTTATTTTTTCTGCAGATGTCATGAGAGAAAAAATAACTGACAAAAAGATGGAATGCAGCACTGAAGAAAATAAATAGAAGATGAAGGTAAAGAGACGTAGAAAATTTAAAGGAACGTAGAAAGAAGAGTGCTGCCGTGGTCGAAGGATGAGTATGCTTATATCGTAGACATCACACGTTATTTTTATACTGCTACTACCTAGTATAAGGCCCAAGAGTCGCTCAAGGTAGAGAGTTACTGAATAAGGTTGTCGAAAGTAGATAATCATCAATCCAAGATTTGAAGCGGTTGAGATTGTAGTGAACTGGGTACCATCCTCTTGGGAGTCTGTTACAAAATGTAACGGTTCTTGGGAAAAAGCTGCCCAAATAGAACTTCTTCTTTACTAATGGAATAAGGATGATTTGACTCTGTATATGTAGCATGGTTAGTATTAGCTGTAAATGTCTGAACTGGGGGGGGGGATAACGAATGGACTTTGAAATGGCGCTAAAATAGCGATAGGCATGCAATGTTTTGGTTGTGTGAGAAGTGGTAGTAGGGTGGAAAATAATTCAACATCCACATAATAATCCACATTTTTCACACTTATCCACACATAGACATTTTAAATTTTAAATTTATATTTGAAAACGGATCAAATAAAAGGGAACTGTAACAACATACTTTTTTATGCATAATAAAAAAAAAAACAAATACTATTTTTTTTTTGTTATTTTAAATAGACTTTATTTCCAGACCACGTAGATTCATTGTCCAATATACAGGGTGACTGAAAAGGGTGCAACTAGATTCGCATATAGGTCCCACCCTTTTACTGTTGAAATAGTTAAATGTAACCACCACTTCTACTCCAGCAGTTTCTTTTCTCGCACTACCCGACAGTGGAAATCATTCCGCTTACTTGCTTGACTGATAACTATAATCTTCGAAAATTTAAATGCAACGTCAATCGCCAGCTTCTATTGACTTGAATCCCGTTTATCTTTTATCCTTTCCTCACCCCCTATACCCTGTTATTTCTCTCACTTTCACTCTCTATAACTCCCTGCGTACTAGTGGAACTCCCATCATGCTTGGAGTGAAATGATTAAAAAAAAAATCTTTCTATTTTATGTATGATGGACTTTCCCGTCTAACTATATATTTTATAAGACGAGAGAGTCTATCATCTATAAAATAGGGAGTTACTTTTCAATCTTCTTGTAGTTTGCAATACTGGGAAGACCTAGAGTCTGTCTATATTTCTGAGATGAGGTATTATGTACATTATTTACATTATTCGTACTATTGTCCTCATCTTTTTCGCCATATTTATCACAACGTTTCGGCCGTTGTACGCTCCGGCCTTCTTCAGGTGGCTGGAATGTCAAACTGAACCCTTTATTTCGCTCACTGGGGTAGACTGCTCTAGTTCCACGTGCCATGGATGTCAGTTATCAATTATCTCCTGTTAATTCCCCCCTCCAAGTTCTCCACTGCTTTAACCGGGTATTGAACTCACACTCTTTGGTTCTTGTCATTGGATCTAACCAACGCCTTTATCCACTGTGCCACATCTGGGTATGAATTTCTGGGTACTATAAACCTAATATCTTCAGCAACCATTTTTACCAGTACTCATATTGCAATTTTGCTGTCATCATTGCATGTTTTTACCAGAGCTCATATTGCAACTATGTTGTTATCATTGCTTTTCTCTGGCACTCCTTATTACTGGTTCCCATATTGTATTTATTTCTATGCTTGGTCGGCTCAGGAGATTTTTGTGGCTTAGCATATATGCTGATTCCTTAAGTTTATGAATTTTCCAATGGTGTTCCTTGTCAATGATCTCCACATGACATTAGGTTTATAATACCCAGAAATTCATACCCAGATGTTCTCAAGGACACATGGCACAGTGGATAAAGGCGTTGGTTAGATCCAGTGACAGGACCCAAAGAGTGTGAGTTCAATACCCGGTGGAGAACTTTCAGAGGGAAATTAACAGGAGATAACTGATAACTGACATCCATAGCACGTGGAACTAGAACAGTCTACCCCAGTGAGCGAAATAATGGGTTCAGTTCGACATTCCAACCACCTGAAGAAGGCCGGAGCGTACAACGGACGAAACGTTGTGATAAATATGGGAACACCTAATCCGTCGCTAGAATGTCAGTAAATTAAGCCTTGATTGGGCCGAAGAACATTTTAGATGGAGTTTTTTTTCATACTGTTTTATTCTTATGCGGAACAATATCCACTCACCATGAGTTTTCAACTTCAAGGAAATTTTGATATTGCTATTAAAATGGACACTGATGTTGGACAATGAATAGATTCGTTAAATATAAACTAAACACCGTGATATTCTCATCATTACACGCACGCACATAACTTTAAAGCATTCAAGTGTTTCCAATATAATGCTAGTCAAGATTACACACATCTTTTTAATCGTTACTTGTTTGTGAAAATCGTAATAATAATTATTCCCGTTCGTTTTTACTTTTTAATTCTGAGAATTTCGAAACGCTTAAAAATAGATTCTAATGCAATTATTACATAATTTTAATTTTAAAATATCTTTGCAAATACAAATCATACGATGATAATTTTTTGCAGAAACGCGAATTGGTTGATACTGAGTTTGTATATATATTAATTTTGTCGATAACTATTGTAGTTTTAGCTAGACACGTACACACACATAGAGACATCTGCCGTTTATATCTGTATAGATAGATAGTAAAAAATGTCTTTTCGTTGTCAGAGGACATTTTTGCTTTGCCTCAGAGACAGCATGTATTTATAGAGCACATACTGAAACAAATAGGACTTGAAGAATTTGACATTTAAAGTGCTGATGACATGAAGGATACTGATGGTGTGATATTACGACAGGGATGAGAGATCACTTGTATTTTTGAAAACAGGGAATACTGTTGACATCTTTCATAAACGTCTTATTTAGGCAGCGGCTAAACACCTTTTCCAATATTGAAGATAACTCTGGGATAAGGTTCTAAAGAGCAAACACAGGAATTTTGTCCATACCATTAGCCTTCGTAAAGATGTTTTATGTGTTTGAAAACTTCCCTTACTGAGCTTGCCCAAGGTGAAAGAGTCGTCTAACGTGGAAAGAGCTTAGCCTTCCCTGACGGGGACAAGGAATTATAATAGCAGACACTGACAGTTTGCCTCTAGTAAGCATTTTGACTATTCAGCAGAAAAAATCAAAGCAGCAAAAAGAAAATAAAAACGAAAAATAAGAAGTTAACAAATACTGCTGTCTTCCATATCCACGGTTTCGATTTTCGATATTTCAATTACCCGCTATTAAACACAGAAATAAGCAATTAATACATTTTATTCATAATAATGATCCCAAAATGCAACAGTAGTGAAGCTGGCAATTCCTATATACTCAAATGAAGGAGTCATTTTTTTGCAGCAAATGAAGAGTTTTCAAGTTCTCGACTTAATGAGAAAATAAAGTAATTTGTCTGGTGAGGTTGTCAAGAACAAATTTTGTTTGCGTCTCATAACTTTAAATATATTACATTGCAATAATTGTTCTATTTTATTATTAGTCATAATTATTACCATCCTGGATAAGACAATAATCTACATTCGCGTCCTGGGTATGACGATAAACTACGTCCGCGTCCTGGGTAAGACGATAAACTACGTCCAACAGCAAGTAGGTTTGATTAGGAGGTTTTGAGGATCGTGGAACCACCTCTAAATTGCTGATGTTCCCACATTCATGCTGTCACGGGGTGGTAGCACCTGTTAGGGTCCCAGCTATGGGCAAATAGTTAACCCTCAAACTAGAGTTAAAACACTATGAAAGTGTAAAAATAGGTTTTAATACCAGAAATACTTTATAAAAAAATTATTACCAGCAACAAATTTTTGAAGGAAGAAATAATTTCAGCAATACATTATTACCAGCAATAAATTTTTTGAAAATAAATTTTACCATCTATGTATTTTTGGAAAAAAATATTACCAGCTATACATTTTTGAAAAAAATATTACCAGCAATACATTTTTGAAGAAAAAATATTACAAGAAATAGATTTTTGAAGAAAAATATATTGCCAAAAATAGATTTTTTAAGGAAGGATTATTACCAAAAATAGATTTTTGAAGGAAAAAAATATTACTAGAAATAAATTTTTGAAGAAAAATATATTACCAAAAATAGATTCTTGAAGAAAAATATATTACCAAAAATAGATTTTTGAAGAAAAATATATTATCAAAATTAGATTTTTTTAAGGAAAAAATATTACCAGAAATAGATTTTTGAAGGAAAAAATATTACAATCAATACATTTAAAAAAAAGTATTATCATCAATAAAAATTTTGTCGGCATAAAATAACCCATTGAGGTTGATATAACATAAATCAAAACAAACCAAACCAAACCATGAATATTATTAGCCGTTACCAAGTATTCCAAGAAGAAGGCTCAAATGAAACCTTTCCAAAATAGAAACTATGATGTAGAATTAGAAAGAAATCACTGATGCCATATGCTTTGAATCCATCATAAAAATTCAGGATGGGGATTTTATAAATACTAAACACTTCAAACCCCTTGGTATATGGATAAGTTATAATAAATTTAGTATTTATAGAATAGACTACACCAGGTGTAGTTTTACCCAACACCGGAAGTTGTTACAAGACCAAAAGAATAACCTAAAAACAGGTGTCATAAAGAATAACCTAAAAACAGGTTTCATATTCTCAAATAGCCTTGTCAGATTGAAACTTTTGTATGACAGTCACGCGGGATTCTCAGCCCATTCAGAAATCTCTAAACTGCCAACTGTATGCTGTCACGTTTTCAGACCAATGATTAAAAATATCTTGGAGCGAATAGAACCTGTAGGTCTTAGAGAGGATCATCCTTATTCGAACCTCGTGGACTCGCACCAAACAATCACAAAGATCTGTAGAAAATAACAGAAACGACACCATTTGAGGACTTTCAACAGCAGCAACAATTAAGATAGAAAGCAGATGTGGCACGAAGAGAAATTAATGACACGATCAAAATTTTGATGTTACACACTACTCCAAACCAGAAACTAGGAAGAAACCCCCTTTCAATACTGGAAAAGGCTATATCAGCTAGAGAATGTGAGAAAACTATTTTCCGGAAAAAATGTTTTATGGAAAAGATTTTATAAATTTAAACTGACAGTCGTACTTGCTGTTCGGTCAGTGAATGCCGAATGTTTCCTTATAAGGAAACAACTATTACCTTTAGGTGAAATGCATTTATTCAACGCTTACATTATCAGTGATGTTTTGAGCGAAGGACCATTAGGGTCTTCCGGTTTTTCTGCATAACACTTCTCGCGCTGACTCAGTCGATAATGATCGACTACAATTCTTCTCATATCGTTTGCTATTGTTACCCACTGCTACTCCCCAGGCCTTTATAGTCAACTTCCGGTTCATCAACTTCCGGTTCACCAGTTTCTTCGCTTTATCATAAAAGTTAATATTGTTGTTAATCTTTGTGCCTAATTTATTAATTTTATCACATGTCTAATAAGACAGGGGAAGTCAACTTCCATTTTTTTTTACGAACGATATCCCTTTATTAGAACCTTTAAATTTAAAGGGATTTTTATACCTCATTCCAATCCCTTTGACTTATATGTTGAAATTGAAGACGATAACAATTTGAACTTATTTTAATCCCCATTCCCATATGAGAACCCGGAAGAAATTTCTAACCGTCTCTAGCCATTCAAAATCTCCACACGTCACAGAGAAGTAGGTATATACACGCACACCCACTCGAATAGAATATGGCACAAGGCTGAGTTTAAAGTGGGAATCCAACGTATACATGGGATTGGGACAAACATTGCTCTAACTCCCTCGGTATTTTTCCATTAGGGACCCTATAGACGTCATGTATTAAACCTAGTCTTCCCTCTTAGGAGAGGTACTGCCTGGGAAGACGCACATGCATGTATTTATATGATATTTTGTGTTCTTTTTTTTTACTCACGGTGTACAAGGCCCAGAGGGCACTCGAGGTAGAGGGTTATGTTAAGAGACAGTTTGTACGGATACGAGAGGAAGATGACGGTTAATTCTACAATTATGATTGTAATGATCGGGGAAACATCCTCTTGGGAGTCAGTTCCACAGACCAGTGGTTCGCGGAAAAAAGCTGTTCGAGTGGAACTTACTTCACACCGATGAAATACAGAGGGAATGTGGGTAGTCTGGCAAAATCTAAATGGCATGGCGGGTCCTTGACGTGTGGGTTAGAACTGGCGGTACCAAGGAATTTAGTTCGTCCGAGTACTTCCCGTTGAAAGTAAACATAAAGCAGCGAGATCGCTAATGATGATGGACATTTCTTCTTCAATGTGCCGTGTCCCTTTAGGACGTGGGAGTACATGACTCTCTAATATTTCCTCTCCTTTGTAGCTCTTAGTAAGGTTTGTCTTTTTGCTGTCTCTCCTAATCCCTGTTCTGCCAACTATTTACATAAGCTAGTTATGTAGGTTACTCGCCGCTTTTCTCTGTCTGTCTCGTTTTCTGTATAGCACAGAAGTGCTTTCAATGTGTACTGTGAGTATTTACTGCAAAAATAAGAAGTGATTTGATATGATGTACGGCGAAGGCATAAAATGCACGAAAGAATTGCTTGAAAAATAGGAAAACTATTAAAATGAAAGAAAGAGCTGGGAAAAGAAAACGAGAAATAAAAAAAACGAAACGAAATGGAAGCTAGAAAAGAAGAAAAATATGTTGTTTAAAAGAAGAAAAAAGGAATAAATTAATAATAATTTGAAAGTTATATATATATATATATATATATATATATATATATATATATATATATATGTATTATATTAGCTTAAAAGCCATCCTATCGGGTGGCACTGAAGCTAGCTACTTGGGAAGGCTCTTGATTGGGCCTTCATCACACTAAGTAAGGAGGAGTAGATGCGATAGGCCACAATAAACTACAGAAGAACTCAAAACTGATTGTTGCATTTAAGTATTCCTTTAATATTTAAGCTTACTTAATGGAATGATAAGACATTGCTGAGGAGAAAAGAGAATAAAAGAACAGGATTCAGGAAGACAGAATATAACGATTGACATTGCATTTACATTTTTAAAGGCCATAAATAGCATGGGATCAAGGAATCAGAAGAGAATTCAACAAGAAATAATGATATCAAATTATGCGCAAGTAAGAAATGATATTAATTGGTATTGAATGATATTAAATTATATGTGCTAGCAAGAAATGATATTAATTGGTATTGAATGATATTAAATTATATGTGCTAGCAAGAAATGATATTAATTGGTATTAAATGATATTAATTTATATGTGCTAGTAACAAAAAGACTGTCGTTTTCGTTCCCTGATGGCATTTACGCTTAAGATCAGAAAGTGACAGCAAAGATATGTCGACCATATGAGGCAATAGGGTTTGGAGAATTTCACACCCATAAAACCTGCCAAAGGTAAAAGTATCAAAAGGAATCAACGAGAAACATTCCTAACGAGATTGTATAAATATATATCAAAATAGGGAACGGGAGAGATATTAAACTGATAAAAATTGCTTAGACCTACAAAGGATAGGAAGTTTTGGAGCGATATGTTCATCCTCTTCCTGAAGGGACCCGGCACGTAAATGAAGAATATTTCAAGCGACTGCTTCGTCATGAAGTAATGACGAACGAGCAATTTTTACTCTATAGTGAAATTGATTTTTACTAGTTGCCAGAGTTCTTGTTCTTCTACCAGACTATGTTAAACTTCGTAAATACTTACAATGAAAACTAGATTGATTGATTTGTTTTTTACGGATTATCAACCTTTTGCGGGTTATTTAAAGCCAGGATGTATTTTTAGATTGTAACAATTTTAGTGGAGATAATAATGATTTACTGATACGAGTCCTACTAATTAATCCATAGCTGGGGGGAAGGGTAATAGGTGGATTCATACCTTTCCCGAGGGTATTTGCGCGTAAGTGAATATAAAGAACCCGGCATGAATTGGAAAGTGACTCTACACTTTTCAACTCCGAGCCGTTATCTATTACACCACCTGCACATCCAAGCTTACAGCACCTGATATTCCCAAGCGGTAATCCATCTAGGTAATGACCAGTTTCGACGCTGCTTAACTTCGGTGATCGTACGAGAATCGTTGTTTCGACGTGATATGGTTGTAAGTCGTGAAAAATATGAAAATGTGAACAAGCTTTTAAAGTCACAAGTATATTTTAAAAATAGCGTCAAAATGAAATTAAAGAAATACTTTTCAAGATTGAAAATATGCGAAAAATTTCGTTGTGACGAATAAAATGAAAATAAATCTATATAAGTAAAAGTGTAAGGTCAGTGTGTCCGTATATCACACTTTTTCAGTTTTAATCTTTTGAGGTCTAAGCCCAACATATAATACCATTGTGAAATCAGGTCAACTCCTTAAGAAAATTAAAAACATTCCGGGTCGGATTCAATGCTGACATTTTGGATTTCAAAATTTTTATAACTTGGAAATAAATTTGGAAATAATCGAAATTAATTGCAAAAGTCACCCATGAAATAAAGATAATTGTTTGTACAGAAAGTAAGGACCTACGTACATCAAGCTGTCTTTAAATTAAGTGACAGCAGAAGAATTATCGTTGAACTTTTAAAAGGTAAGCTTAAATATAAATCCAATACTTAAATGCAGTGATCAATTTTGAGTTCTTCTGTAGCTTATTGTTGCCTAACGCATACAGCAGCAGTATGCCTCGCAAAAAGAAATCTCCGCCAACAGAAGTCTAGATTGCAATCAAAAGAGTCAAGGCTGCAATGAGGAAAAGAAAGTCCCATGCAAATGAAAACCCAGATCAAATGGCAGCCAGGAGAGCTTCCAATACTGAGAATATGCAAAGACATTGGGATTCTCAAACTCCTAAAGATGCCGAAGGGCTACTCAAGAGCCGTCCGCAGGAGTTAGCTTAATTGCCGTCCGATAAGGCCTGCGTTTATACTAGATATTAATAAAATGGAGAGACAAGGAATTACGTAACATCCGGAAAGGAAATGGCGAAACGAAATGCAAATGAAACAAAGAAAAAGAGGGAAATTTTTTAAATACTAAAAACACAAAGAGAAAAGACTATAAAACATAGAAATCAATCAGAAAAGCAGAAAGGAAATAAACAACGAGAAAGAGGCAATCAAGCAAAAGACGATAATTAAAAAGAAGATAAAAGCAAAGAAACCTGTAGAAAGAAAAGAAAAAAAAGGAGAAAGAAAAAGAAGTAAACACAGAACGTAAACAAAAGAAAACAAAAGCAGCGTTCGATAGAAAAGAGCGGGAAAAAGAAAGCCAAGAAAAACACTTAAGAAAAAGAAACCTTTGAAAAAAAGAAAGTAAAAAAAAAATTGTATGCAAATAAAAAAGAAAAAAAGCAAATAATCCATGAGAAAGAAAAAAATAAAAAAAACGGCAACATAGACTTTAAAAAAAAAGACGAAAAAAGGGAAAATCGGAAAAATACAACAACAACAAAAAAAAATTATCTGAAGATAAAAGCAGGAAAAATTTGTCTTACTATCATTTCCCTGTCACTTTCCCATTTTCAAAGCACAACACCCTCACTCCATTACCATTCTGTTCACCAAAACGTGACTATCGATAACTGTCCCACCGCAATGTTATGTTTGTAACACCTCTCGTTTGAAATCGAATTATCAATCTTCGTGCATCGATTAGCCAGCACTGTCATCAACGATGCTAGGATTATATATCACCTACCGAAGTGAAGAGCGAGTTAGAAATCGGTGTCGTGACAGAAACTTGACTGTAGGAGTGTTTCTTGTGATGAACGGTAGAGGGCGTCGGTGCTGAAGGAGAGGATTTTTTTTTTTTTAGAACAAGGGATGGTAAAAACACCAGAAATGAAAAGTGTTTGTTAAATCAGATCTGTTTTTGGAATGTTTTCTACACGGAACGAAAAAGACTTGACAGCAATAACAATAACAAGAATAATGATGATGTTGTTAATTTTATTATTATTATTATTATTATTATTATTATTGTTGTTGTTGTTGTTGCTATTATTATTATTATTGTTGTTATTATTATTATTGTTGCTGTTGTTGTTGTTATTGTTGTTATTGTTGTTTTTGTTGTTGAAAAGATAAACGTAATTATCGTATTGTTGTTGTTATTATTATTATTATTATTACTGTTGCTGTTGTTATTATTATTGTTTTTGCTGTTGAAAAGATAAACGTAATTATCGTAATCCCGTTTTGTTTTGTTTTTAAATACAAATTCATTTCTGGACGTAGATGATCATGGCACTCCACATTTTCCTCTCTATCTGAACATTGCCATGATTTCTTAGGAATTATAATGGAATGATTATCCGTTGCTTTTTTCACGGTTCGAAAAATTCAGGGCTGTTGTTCTCTTCGACTAGTTTCCAGCCGATCTGATTCTGATTCTGTTATTTAACCGATAACTGATGGAGGAGAAGCAAATGATTAATACCTTTCTAAAAGTATTAGCGCGAAAGTGAACGCAAAAAAAGACTCGGCTCGCCGATTCTACTTTCCATGCCGATAATATTTATTATTTATCTCTATCTCTAAAAAGCAGGATGTGTGTTTGTGTATATATATATATATATATATATATATATATATATATATATATATATATATAAAAAGGCAGGATGTGTGTGTGTGTGTGTGTGTATATATATATATATATATAAAAGGCAGGATGTATGTGTGTGTGTGTGTGTGTGTGTAACGAATGCACGGCCGCAATTTTAGACGGATTTGCACCAAAATTTTCATGCACATTCTACAAGTTAGTGGAAAGGCCAAGACGGACTTTGCATTTCTCAACTCCCATCGATAGTGGAAATAATCGATTTTTTCATGCTTCTACGGCAGTTTTCATGTAGTTTGCGGCCATTTTTTACTGGCCAGAGTGAGAGACTATAGCTGGCTGCCACGAATAGGCAGGAAAATTCTATTGGTCAGCGTGAGAGCCAACAGCTGACTGACACGAATGTTAACTAGCATGCTAGCATGCAAAAAAAAATCGATAGCTGCATTCGTCACAAGTGAGAAAAATTTAAATCTGCATGGCACTTTATTCCAATTGGCTCATTCGCTTGCTTAAAGTCAACGTTAATTCTGATTCCGCAGAAGTGGGTTGGGTGTGAAAAAGTATTTGTTGTTAACATTCTTTTTTCATTCGGTTTTTCCAGTTACGAGTCCTTTTTTAAAGCTGATCGTTTTGTGTTCATTTTGTTTAGTTCTTTTTTTCGTAACAGATTTAATGTTTAGTATAGAGCTTCGAAAAAATTCACAGTGTGAGATAGGCAAGAAGTAAGGCATGTAGCAACATCAGCACGGCAAAGGGCACTCCTTTAAAGGCAAGGAAGGGCAAAAATATTTTAAGTCAAGTGATAGCAATTACTGTATGAGTCGTACGATTTTTGAATCAAGCACGGGCAACGCCGGGCCATGCTGCTAGTAAGTAATATTTGTCATTGTCTTTTTTTATTTGATTGTTGTTTTTTTTACGGCTGATCGAAACTTTGCAGGCTATTTAAAGCCAGAAAATATCTGTAAGATCATTTTTGAGATAATAATGATTTAGTGATACAAGTCTTATTAATTAACTCATAGCTGGGGGAGAAGAAGTGGATTTATACATTTCCCAATGGTATTCGCCCGTTTGAATATAACAAACCCAACAGGAATTCGATTAATAATTCCGAGCCATTATTTATTACACCAGCCGCACATCTAAGCTTACCGTACCTGGAATTCCCAAGCGGTCACTCATCTAGGTACTGACTAGGCTCGACGTTGCTTAACGTCGGTAATCGTATTGGAAGTGTTTCAAAGTAAGCCTATTAATCCTTGCGTATCAATTATTAGTAATAGCTTCTCTAAACAAAAGCATTAAAACCATATAAAGATAACTACAGGAAAAATAGCAAAATGATGTGGCTGAATTTCAGGATGAGGAGATATCATCAGTAACACATAGACTATTGTTCTCGTGTTTGTTATTGTTATTTTGTTGTTGTTGTAACAATAGCCGACCTTCATCAGGTGCTTGTTGATTCGGGTAACCTTCAAGGAATTGTGAACCGAACACTTTATTTAATCTATGGAGACAAATTGCTTTCATTCACCGGACCATATCTCGAGATATCTCGTCTAGCACTGATCCGTTTTCATCGAGTCCAAGAACAATTCTGAGAGGAGATTGAACTCAAAATTACTATTTCACGAACTATTTTCCCATGGTGAACCTTAGTCCCTTAAACCTAACCAACGTGCTGATAAATGTTTTTTGTATTTCTTACGACCGACTGCACTCACCGTGGCTTCTCATTATATTGCTGCTACTGCCGTGGAAGCCTTGCTTCAAGACAAAATGTACACACACACACACACAAAAAACCAAAAAAAACGTAACACGTATTTTGTAATAACCCCAAACAAATATAATTAAAGACATGACTGGGTATGAACAGTATTTCTTTTGGAATTGTACAAACAAATCGTATTTGATCATAGAAATTGATGCCCTGGCCATGAGCTAAATATTATCCTGGAATGCTTTTAAACATTAGGAAAATGTTCAAGATTAGGCGATTAAAACCAAAACGAAGTAAAAATTATCTTAAAAGTTTTCAGAAAAAAAATTATCTTAAAATTATCAAAATATACTTTCTAACGTATGGATATGAAACTAAACTAGAGTAGGTACCTCCACATATTTCCGATTCCTTAGTTTAAAATGATTTTTAATAAATGAAAAAGCTTTTTTGAAGCTTTCATTTTAGCTTTAATAGAAAGTTAAAGGATGAAGTTTACTATTTCCAGTAAGCAAAATACTCTGGTATATTTCAAACTGAAAGTATTTTGGAACAGTTTTTTCTGAATTTTTTTTTAAATAGCTGATTAGCGGACTTTTTTATTCTTCTTTCATCGCAATGAAATGATCAATATTTTAAAAAAATATTCCAATGATAAAACATACTTTTCTGAAACTTTATTTTAGGAATATTAGCTGATTTAAAGTAAAATTAATCTGATTTGAAAAAATATTATTTACTTTAAGTTTAAAATAACACAGAAATGGATTTTAAAACAAACAGTAACGGTGATTTTTAACCGACAGAAGCCATTATTACGTAATTAACAAGCCGTGATTGACAGTTTGATAAGGTGTTGACAGTTTTATTGATGTTCTACAGAGACTTTTACTGTTAAAACACAATTAAGAAAATGACAAAAAAGCCCCTTTTTATATAATTTTTAAATATTCAGTAATCTTAAAAGTGTTGGAAAATATTCTTCGTTATCTAATTTTAAGAAAGTTGACTTTAAATTATTATAGTCCTCGCTATTATTTTCTGATAATGTCGTGTATGATATTTTACATAATATTTTATTTACATAAAAAAAATGAAAATTATTTTAAAAATCTTGGTGCAAAATGATTTGTATTAAGCTTTTCAAATTTTGATTAATAAATATAGTTTTCATTTAATAGCAATATCATCTAACTGGATGAAAGTAATGCAGAATTTTAAAAGATTTATATGTTATTATAATTAAATTTAAAAAAATTAAAACAATTCTTGTAAAAATTAATTATTCATCGTTTTTTTTCTTAAGACAATAGTGACCTTAATAAATCTTAATTATAAAAGCAATTAAAAGATTTTCTAATTAAAGAATGTCATAGTTTTATTGCATTTTCTTACAATCTGAACGTTTGTAAATTATACAGCTACCGAAAACTAAGATATCCTCATATAAATATTACACTCGCATAAATGTTTCTATAATTACTGACGGACTAGAGATATTATATGCTCATAAAATTACATATAATATATAAAATTACACACACACACAAACACACATATGTATATATATATATATATATATGATAAATGTTAATGTCACTGTGTCACTGTGTCACACATTTTCAACGTTACTCCTAGAGACCGAAGCCCAACATATACAATTTTGGAATCAGGCCGATTCCATGACCAAATTAAAATGATTCTGAGTTGGATCCAGACCTGCAATCCTGAAATTTTAGATTCCCAAGTTTTCATTCTGCCATCTTGTCTGATAAAAACAATTAAAGGGACACAACTCTCTAACTTTCAATAGCTCATGTTCAAATAAAATTACAGTGTTTCAAAATAAAATTATCCGTGTTTTCAACTTTACTTCTAGAGGCCGTAGCCCAACATATCCTACCATTTTGGAATCAGGCCGACTCCGTGAGCAAATTCAAAACATTCCGGGCCGGGGCCGGACAAGGAATCCTGATATTCTGGATTCTCAAGTTTCCATTACTACGATTGTTTTCGGCGATTCTTTAACGTGATTTTTTAAGACGAAGTTTTTGTATGATAACAATTTTTATAAATTTGGAAAAATATGGGAATAATCGAAATTAATTGCGAAATCCAGTGAAAGTCACCTATGAAATAAAAATAATTGTTTGAAGAGAAAGTAAGGACCTACATACATCAAATTGTCTTTAAATTAATTGGCGGAAGAAGAATTATCGTTGAACTCATAAAAGTTAAGCTTAAATATTAAATGCAATACTTAAATGAAGTGATCAATTTTGAGTTCTTCTGTAGTTTATTGTTGCCTATCGCATCTACTCCTACATGCCTATTGTGATGAAGGCTAAATCAAGAGACCTCAGTAGGAGGTAGCATTGATATAACAAAAACTTTTTCAACTTTGTAATATATCTTTTCTCTGAAACTGTTCTTAGATATATAAAAGTGTATATATAGTTATCCCATATATATATATATATATATATATATATATATATATATATATATATATATATATATATATATATATATATATATATATATATGTAGTGTGGGGAAATAAATATTCGTACACATGAAAAATTGTATTTTTATAAATGTAAAAGCCTTAACTGAAACAAATTTTGATACATTTTATGTGTAAAGATACATTTTATTAACAAATAGTAATAAACTTAATTAATTCTTATTCTAACATAAATTAATGCATTTTTTTTCGTTTTAACTGATGAAAAAAGTATTCGTACAAAAAAAAAGCGTATTAACTTAATTTAATACTTTGTGGAATATCCTTTATTGAGTTCAAGAGCTACCAGTCTATTCCTGTACGTCTCAACTAATGATTTGCACACATTGAGTGGTATTTTGTCCCATTCTTCTTGGCATATTGTCTTCAAATTCTTGATATTTTTTGGTGCTCTTTTCCCAATTTGAATTTTCAAATATCGCCATAAATTCTCGATTGGATTCAAGTCTGGGGACTGACTTGGCTATTGCAAGACATCAACGTTACTTTCAGCTAACCATTTCTTTGTAGATCTAGCCGTATGCTTAGGATCATTATCCAGTTGGAAAACCCAATCAGGAGGTAGCCGAAGTCTCTCAACAGAACGCATTAAATTGTCTTGCAGGATTTTCTGGTATCTTTCGGCATTCATCTTGCATCTATTATTAATATTCTGCCAACAACTTTTTCAGAAAAACAGCCCCAGATCATGATACTGCCACCACCAAACTTTACAGTTGGCAACGTGTTCTTTGGTAAGTAGGCTTCACCGTCCTTTCGCCACACATGATTTCGATAATTATGACCAAACAACTCTATTTTAGTTTCATCTGTCCATAGTACTTTTCCCCAAAACGAATATTCTTTACCCTTATGCTCTCTAACAAATTTTATCCCAGCATCTCTGTGTCGTTTCAAGAGGAGTGGTGTCTTCCTTGGGATGCGTGATTTCAGACTGTTTTTGTGTAGTTCACTACTTATTGTACGCTTGGTTACTTTAATCTCTAATGCACGCAGATGTTCCTGCAGCTCTTCTCGGGTAACCTGTGGATTTTGTTGGATCTGGCGTCCTAATATCCTTGCTGATCTTAGAGAAATCTTCCTCTGAGCACCTATTCGTCTTTGGTTTTCGACGCTGTTACGAGTTATAAACCTTGCAATGAACGAAGCAATTGTAGTAAAAGGAATATTCAGGTTGTTAGAAATCGTTCCCATCTTTCCAAAGAGAAAAAAATGTGTTGTTTTTGTGAAATAGTCAATTCTTTACCTTTAGGCATTATTAGAACCTTCTCGTAAGACCAGAAATTGCAGAATGCACTGATAATGGCTAATAGCGTTAACTATAGTTACTGATAACATAACTGGAACATTCTAGTATATACTTTTTTCATAATTAATTGATTATTTTATTCTAATATTTATTCCCCCCCCACTGTATATATATATATATATATATATATATATATATATATATATATATACAGTGCTTTTCGATAAAAGTGACTCACCTCCTTTTTTTTACTAAATGTTCTCTTCTCCGATGAAACGAAAGTTGAGCTAAATTCAAAGGATAAGCGATCTAAAATCCGAAGAAGAAGCTTTGAAAGCTCTTTGAATTTAGCAGTAAGTACTGTCAAGCATCCGTTCAGTATATTGTTCTGGGGATGCTTTTCTTTTCATGGAACTGGTTTCTTGAAACCTATTGAAAAGACCCTCAGGAGCGAGCACTACAAGAGAATTTTAGAGTCTTGCTGAAAAGGTGCAAATTCGACCCCACCAAGCTCATTTTTATGCAGGATAATGCTCCCTGTCACAAATCAAAATTGATGAAGGAATACTTTGATGAGAAGCAGGTGAGTGTTATGACATGGCTGCCCCAATCTTCTGACCTCAACCCCATAGAAAACTTATGGAGCATTATAAAGTACAGGCTCTCGAGAAAGCAGTTGAGCAACAAAGAGGATTTGATTGTGAATTTCATATCCGAATGGAATTCAATGCTTGGAGATGAGATTTGCCAGAACCTAATCAAGTCAATGCCAAAAAGGGTTGAGAAGGTTATTCAAAATAAAGGAGGACCCATAAATTATTAAATATTTCGAACTATATTACCTATTATAAATAAATTATACCTCTATTATTCTTTATTTAAAGCTGTTCGCTTATGTTTCTATTGATTACTAGTCGCAGGAAATAAGCGAGTCACTTTTTTTGCATAGAGTTTTTCCCTAAATCTCATTTATATCCAAAATTATAATTATCATTAGAATATCTTAATAGGCGAAAAAAAATTTTAAGTAAAATATCAGGCGAGTCACTTTTATCGAACAGCACTGTATATAGGGTGGAATGGGTAAACTGTCGTAATTTTATAATTCTAATTTCGTGTATGCACATTGTTTTTGATTTTGTCAACTGTACATTATAATTCTGCTTGGCATTCAAATTGTTTGTGCGTCAATCTCGGAACAATACAGAGAATTCGAAAAGAGTTGGATGAGTCTAATGACTACGGAGGTCTTTGGAGTGATCACTAGTGATGGCAACGTTATGCCTGCATTCATCTTCCGACAGGGCTTCAGACTCAACACGGAGGCCTGCATCAAGTGCCTTGAGAAGGAAGTGCTGTTCTGGGTCAAGAGGGGGGCTGCTGGAAGACCCTATATCTGGCAACAGGATCTGCACCATGCCACACAAGCAGGAGAACCCAGTCATGGCTGTCAGACAATTTCTGCGACAACATCACTCCTTATATCTGGCCACCTAACTCCACAGACTGCAACTTTCTTGATTATCATGTGTGGGATGCAGTTGAGTGAGAGACCAACAAAACTCCTTGTAAAATCAAAGATGATCTGAAATCAAGGATTATGGCAGCATTCACCAAATTAAACAAGAAGACTGTCCAGAAGAGTTGCAGGAGATTCCGAAGTCGTCTGGAGGCCGTGGTTGAAGCCAATGGCGATTTTTTTAAATTTACTCTTTTATATTTCAAGATATTTTTGTGTAATTTTGGTAAATATGTCTGTTAAGATGAGATTTCACGGTTTCATTTTGCGTAATTTAGACGGCAATTTATCCATCGCGCACATACACACACACATATATATATATATATATATATATATATATATATATATATATATATATATATTGAACGAATGAACGATAACATGTACTTTTAAGGTATGCTTTTATTTATGGCTATTGATAAAAGTGCTTAATACAGGGGGTGTATAAATAAGCGTTTGTTAATATTAAAGTAGACAGCGAGGTCAACGCTGAATAGTGACCGTGTTTTTCATTTGTTGAACGCATCATTTAAGCCAGGAGATTGCATTCGGTCATGAAGCACACTGTCACCACTGCCATTTCACCACTTCGTTTAACACACACACACACACACACACACACACACACACACACACATATATATATATATATATATATATATATATATATATATATATATATATAAAAAGATAAAATTAAAAAAGATAAAATGGTGACCAGAACACTACTGCAGTTTCGACCGTCAAGGTCTCGTCAGGTGGCTTACTCAGCGAATTAATCAGTGACAATACAAGAACTTAAATGACTTAATGCGGCACCGAAAGTAATGGGAGGAGTGGGAGTGGGAGTGGAAGAAATGAAGTGGGGGGGAACATTCTTTTCCTAACTTCATCCGGGTTCGTATAGCCCCACAGTTAACTTTCAGATGTTCCTTCACTTGGCCATGATCTCAAGCAACTCAGAGCCAACCTTGTATGTTGTAATAGGTAACTTCTCCTACCGACACAGCCTACACAAGTTGTCATTCACTTTACTAGCTTTTACATCCCGTAAAATAATCCACTTAATGACGGGGCTTCTTTCATTTTGTTTCCCTAAAGTTCCAGTATTATCTTTATTTTTTCCCTAAAGTTCCAATATTATTTTTATTTTTTTCTCTAAAGTTACAATAATACTATCCGTCCTGGGTATGACTCTAAACTACATCCGCGTCCTGGGTAAGACGGCGATAAACTACTTCCCGCAGCAAGGCCTGGTAGCATCTGTCAGGGTCCCAGCTATGGACAAATAGCTAACCCCTAAAAGGGGCCAAAACATATGAAAGTGTACAAACAGGTTTTAATATCTGCAATACATTTTTGTAAAAAATTATTACCAGTAATAGATTTTTGAAGAAAAAAATATTAGCAGCAATGCATTTTGGAAAGACAAATGTTAACAGAAATAGATTTTTGTCGGAAAAAATATTACCAGCAATAAATTTTTGAAAAAAGAATATTGATAGCAATAAATCTCTTGTCGGCATTAAATAACCCATTGAGGTTGATATGCCGTAAAAGAAACCAAACCAAACCATTATTAATATATATTATATGACAGACAGGGAAAATTTAATTATTTTTTTATGTAGTTTTTCCAGTATGGGAGTAAGAGGGTACAAAAATTGTCCTTATTGTCCTTATTGTCCATTGTCCCCCCCCAAATTGTCCTTATTGTCCGAAACGCTTCCGGCTAATTCTTTAGCCATTTTCAAGGGGTTTGTTTTAGGTGTTGTTAATTTCTCTAAATGTTTTGACTGTTTAAGGTGTATTTTATTTTTGTGTTGCTTTGAATACAAGTAGGAGTGTTTATTCAAAGCCTCCGCTTGTTGAGTGCGACTGGAATTCGAGTGAGCGTCTTTCAATTTTTTTTTAAACTCTCAATACGCCATTCCTACTGTTAAATAAGATGAGGTTGATAGCTGGACAGAGTTGTTTAATATGCAGGTTCTCTCTTCTAGCAAGATATTTCCGGTAATGTGATTTATATAGAATTTTATTGTTTTCGACCAGAACTTTTCTTAAGTTTTTTTATAAATTGTGGGTAGGTAGATGATTTTTATAGCACATTAATCTGATAAGTGACCTGTGAAGCGCCTACAATATAAATTCCATATAAACCACATTACTATTTCGCTATAAGAGAGGCGCTGTATATTAAACAACTTCCTCCCACCATCAAACTCACATTATTTAACAGTGGAAATGGACTGTTAAAAGTTTAAAAAAATTGAAAGAAGCTCACTCGAATTCCAGCCGGGCTCAACACGCAAAGACTTGGAATAAATTCTCCTAATAGCGTTCAAACAAACAAGACAAAATTATATATATATACATATATATATATTGCATCGTATCGTAAAGGTCCGGGGTCAATTCTCGGTAGTGGGCGCACACTGCTGATAAGTCCCAAATATAGGACGAAACGGCCGTCCCTCACTTTCTGTATTCTGTTGAAGTTTCTTCTAGGCTCGATGAATTACTTAATCCTCCTAATAATTTCTCGCTCATATATATATATATATATATATATATATATATATATATATATTAAGAAATGGACAAAGTCCGACAATTTATTTATTAAAGACATTTTTATGTTTAACGTTCTTTTTTTATAGATACAAGTATTTAAGTAAATGCTCTGTTTATAATAAACAGTATTAAATAACATTTATCGGCCTGAATGTCCGAGAAATTTTCATAGAAAATATTCGTCCTTTGACAGGATTCGAACCTGCATCCTATACGGAACCGTCATTTACGCTGACGTGCCTTACCGTCTCGGTCGAATTTACTGCTTATAAACTTCAATCTTCCATGAATCTCGTACATTCATAACTGCTCTGGCGTATCAAATGTAAACAAATGACGTCATATATTAAGAAATGGACAAAGTCCGACAATTTATTTATTAAAGACATTTTTATGTTTAACGTTCTTTTTTATAGATACAAGTATTTAAGTAAATGCTCTGTTTATAATAAACAGTATTAAATAACATTTACCGGCCTGAATGTCCGAGAAATATATATATATATATATAGTCTCGTATAAAGACAGCAATACTGAAAAAGAAAGAGATAAAAAGCCTGAGAGCAAACTTACGTACTCAGTAAAGTGCTCGGCGCATAGATTGGCAGGACCAAGCAAAAACCGCTGACCAAGGTTAAAACCCATGAAAGGATGGCTGTAGTCGGGACTCGAGTTTCACGTACATGCGATTTTCCGACGACTTGAACGGAAATGAAAGAAGGTTCGGGTGTTGTTTATATAACCATTGAATCGCTCTGAAGCATTAAGAGCGAAAAAATATAATTTCGTTGAGAATAATTTCGTTAAAAAAAGCGTTCATGTTTTAAGCCCGCGTGTGCGTTAAACTCGAGTCATCTATCTATCTATCTATCTATCTATCTATCTATCTATCTATCTATCTATCTATCTATCTATCTATTTCGCCTTTCTTGCTGCCGAAGTGCTGATGGCTTAGGGGGTAGAAACTCTGACTGATAGCAAATCGGCCGGGTTTTGAACCTGGTTTGAGGCATTCGGATATCTCGTCACACTGTTGAGCTGTGATACAGCGAAACAAGCTTGTATGCGAATGACATTACAGATATATGTTTTAGTGTTTACTGTGTTGGCAGCTGTGATTTTTTTCTTTTAATTTTTAGTCTGCTTTCTTCTGTCTATTATTAATCTTATTTCTTGTATTCAATTTTCTTGCAAAAATATATATATATATATATATATATATATATATATACAGTAAAGAATCTCTATTTTTATCACGGCGAAATTCCTACGACATTCTCACTCCAAAGCTAAAAATGAAGCGTTAATGTACAGAGTCTATTTTGAAATAAAACACACGACAGAGTATTAAAGGATTGAATAAAAAAAATAAAAGACAAAAATAAAAAGAAGACGCTTTATTTTTTTGGTTCTTATCCAGGAGAACTGTTTGCTTTCTTGTTTCTGTTCCGATCAACCATTTCGTATTTCATGCCGACGGTTCCGTTTCTGTTTTTTTTTTCACTCTTCGTATTATTTCTTATCAATATACACTTTCCTATCTTACCTCTCCGATGTGTCTTCCTCCAACGAACAGTAAGTAGATAAGGGCAAGTCAGATAAGACATTGTTTTTAAAGCGTTTGGATTGTTTTTATTCATTCTATCTTTGTTACACGCCTATTCTTCTCTAGAATATGTTTTCTATCACGAACACTTGTTTTATTTTTGCTTATATAAATGGATTTCGAAATCCATTTTTGTAAAAAAAATATACCGTATTTGACGGCATATAAGACACACGGGTGTATAAGACGCACTCCAATTTCAGTAGGGTAAATCAAGAAAAAAATAGTAATTAGTAAAATTATTACTAAATGTTACAGCCTAGGCTATATTTATAAGGTATTATTTTGGTTAAACAAACCATAATTACAATTAAACGAAAAATAATAGGAAAAAGAACATGAGCCTGTAAAAACTTTATTATATCCAAAGATAAGAAAACAAAATAAAAATCAGACAATTATTACAATTGAGCAAAACAGTAAAGTTACCCTTAAAATTCAGTCAAAAATTTTCCTTTATCTGATCTGTACAACCTGCGTCTTGTAAACGTCTTATTGAATAATTAGGATATAAAAATTCTGATTGTATTTATTATTACACTTCAACCGGAAGTTACCGCAAGAAAAATATTATTGAAGCAAATGTATTTTACAAATATATAATTTGAATTTATTGCATATAATTTTAGTGAAACAAAGTACTAATATAAAACGTAATGAAATTAATATAATGAATATTATCAATGATAACACATTTAATCTGCATAACAGCTTTTAAAATAATGAGAATAGGTATATGGAAGTTACTCGAAAGTCTAAGCTAATAGGAGTTGCCAGGTAGCTAATTTCGGCCGACTATCACGAATTTTAAACTTATATATGGCATATAAGACGCAGGGGAGTTTTGAAAGATATTTTTAATGCATCCTATATGCCGTCAAATACGGTAAATAAATAATAAAGATAAAATGATAACACTCCTTGAGAGAGTTACGACATTTTTGTTGTCTAGCAGCCGGAAGAGGAGGAAGATTTTGTGACTTTCAAAAATCCCAATGTTCAAAAATCGAGAATGGCAAACTACAAATTTAGTTGCGTATTCATTTATACTATCGCTGTATTTCTGAAGAAGTAGTGGATTTTTACAATTATTTCGACATATTTGTATTACTTTAACCATTATTTTTAGTGGATGCCTATATTTGAGTAGAGGCTACGTTTCTGTCGGATTACTAAATAGTTAAAGAAAATCCATTACTTCTTTAGAAATTGCTTTGTTTACGTTTCACATATGAAACAGTTATAAACTTTCAAACTTGTATGTAATGATGGTTTCTCCTGCAAAGGATGATGTGGGTTCGAATCCTGCCGGAGGGCGCATTTTTTCTCTAAAATGATTTCTTGGAAGTTTGGCATTCGGTATATTTCCATTTTTCTTTTTTAATGGAAATTTTCTATGTCTTAAAATGTTGTTTAGTTTCTAGAAGGCCGTGTATAAACCACTCTCATGAGTTCTTGTTGCTTTCCAGGGTGTACTCGCTCGGGCTCCCCACATTAAACCGACCTTGTGTCACAACCTGACTTCGGAAGGGGTTGAGTAAATACAAATTGCTCTCTCGACTGGTTTGTAACACATTATTTATCTGCTCTCAATTTTGTCTCTGTTTTTGGGCAGAGTGCACTCTGAGGCGACTCCGTCAAAGAACAGAGTCGCAACTGAGGAAAATTATACTAAGAGGTGCCCAGCCCTGGGGAACAGCTGCCCGATGCCGCGCCCTCTCATTGCATCAGAGAGAGGGGTCGGTGCTTCCATCGAGGCCAGCGCAACCGATGGTTGCGTGGGCTGCGGACAATTTTTGTTCCTGGCACTAGCTTGGGTCCCCGCCTTAAAAAGATCTTGTGTCACAATTCGTATTAGTGGAGAGATAGAGTAAATAGCTAGTTTCTAGAAGGCCGCTTTCCTTATTGCGATGCATCTTCGGATTTCAGTGTCACATTTTCTGTCGTTTGTTATTACGCTACCCAGAAAGTAAATGATCCTGACCTGGCATCACGGCTTCAATTACTTTTCCACCAATGTGGTGTGTCTTCCGCCTGTTCTTTCTACAAATATTTTCATGAGAATTGTTCTGTTGAGCTTTCCTCTTTGGTAACTTGACTTCACGAATTCTGTTGAAAAAAAATCTTAACTAAATTTTCCTCTCTAACGGCCATGTAACACGCTGGAAATTACAAACCAAGAAATGCCCATCAGAGAAATGATTTGTTGGTCAAAACACAATACAGTGATACCTCGGATTAAGTCTTTTCGAGTTAAGACATTTTCGAAGATACGCCAGTTTTTCTTAAATATATGGAAAATTAAACTCACCTTAGGTCGTTTTACTCGCGTTTACGTAAATTTAAAATTGGTTTTTACTTAATTATTTTTAATTATTTTATTCAGAATACTGTACGTACACATTATAAATACGGTAATAGGCTATGGGGAGTGCTTATTTGCGGTTTATAGTGTGGTTAATTCGACTTAAGTCGTTTTTCAACCTAAGTTGTGACCTCTGGAACCAATTAACAATGTGAAGTATACCTGTATTCAAAATCGGCTCAACATTAAAAAAAAATTGAAATAAACAAACATTGCTAAGAGGTACAAAGGATAGGAAGTTGTGGAGAATCATGATCGTCCACGTTTTAAAGGCACACAGCACTTAGCAGAAGAAGTGGTTCGTGATTAATTACTAAAATATAATTATATTGTTTTGGATGTTGTAAATTGAACTCTTTAAACTTTCTCACTGTTTCGATTATCAATCATAATTTACTTCATACACAGTCGTAATTTATATTTCAGTCCATTTTATCACTTTTGACATAGAAGATTTATGAATCGACTAGAAAACTGAAATCCTCTGTTGTTTCTTATCATAAAAGCTGTTTATTTTTTTAATCATTTACTTGAAAGATCAAGAAATGTTATCTCATTTTGTATAAGCTATGTTCAAACTAAGAAGGTACATTTTACTAAGCCTTCTTAGGTTCAGTATAGTATAATTCTCGCAGGTGTTTCGACGATTTTTTAATGTCTGGAGACTTTTTTATCTGTTCACCAAATAAAGCCTATCAATCTATATAAAAGTTTTAAAACAACGTGTTTAACGTTCCAAACTGGAAAACGTATTCTTTGAGATTAAAGAAAATTATGCTTTCATCTTCTTGGGACTTTGTCTTTTGAAGTACCAGGGTGGCAATTTTACAGACAGGTATTAGATATTTGTTTAAAATAAATATTTTCAGGCTTTTACAGAAAACGGGGAGATAAATTTGGTCAAAATGATTATGAATCATTATTTTTAAATGTTTTAAAATAATAAAAAAACAAAACAAACAACGTCAACATAAAAACTGTTTTGTTTTTTCCCCATGCGTGAAGAAACTATATAATTCTCTCCTGTAACAAGTAGTCTCCCCTTATCTTCACATCCACTAATGAAACTAAACATATTATATTTACACGTTTCCTTTTGGAAAAAAGTTATGAGTTGGGTTGGTGAGGTTGTTGAAATTTTATGGCAAATCAGCTCTTGTTGGTTTATTTAATGTCAAATCTATTTTTATTATATTTGAGATTGTATGTAAACATTGGTCGGGTTTATACTTCAGTATATCGGCAAAAATTGCTCGGGTATATACTTGAGACAACATGCACGCACTGTTCGGATTTATATTTGGGACTATACGCAAACACAGGTCGGTATTATACTTAGGACTATATGCAAATATTTATTGGATATATACTTGATATTATATACAAATCAATGGTCGGATATATACTTGAGATTATACACAAATATTGGTCGGGTATATACTTGAAATTATATGTAAAAATTTGTCGGGTATGTACCTAAGACTATATGAAAACATTGGTTGGGTATATACTTAAGACTATATGCAAACATTGATCGAATTTATACTTAAGACTATAGGGAAAAATTGGTTGGATTTATATTAGAGACTATACGCAAATATTAGTCGGGTATATACTTGAGACTATACGCAAAAATTGGTTGGATATATACTTGAGACTATATAAAAACATTGGTCAGATATATACTTGGGACAATACGTAAACATTGGCCCAGAATTATACAGTTTCATTATAGGAGAGGCGAATGAAAGGTTCATAGGCTGACCAAGATATTCTCATGGAATGTGATCAAATGAAGTTTATTTTTCCACATAATATTCCCTGAGGTCCACGCACTTCTTCCATCGGTGTTGCAGTGCTTGGATACCGTTGGTGAAGAAATTTTCATGTCGATCAAAAAAGTCGTAAACAGTAGGTATGACGTCATCAGTGTGATATTGGTTCCCAGTCAAGTGTTTCTTCATGTTGGGGAACAGAAGATAGTCAGATGAAAGGAGTGTAGGGAGGATAATCAACTAGTTCAAAACCACAGCAACACGCAGCAGTCATTGAAACCAAGGACTTGTGTGCTGGAGCATTATCTTGATAAATGAAGACCACATTCGTTAGTTTTTCTGGGGGTTTGGTCTTCATAGCCTTTCGTAACTTCCTCAGCAAGTTGGCAGTCTCCATTGATAGAGTGACCCAGTTGAAAATAGTCAATAAACACAATGCCTTTTGTGCATCCCAAAAGACTGAGACTATAATCTTCCCTGAAGATGAAATGACTTTGACCTTCTTTGGAGCGTGTTAGGCGAAGATATTCTATTCAATGCATTTTCTCTTTGTCTCTGGTGATGGACCCAACACTCGTCCTGGGTTAGAAAATGTTCAAGGAAGCCAGCTGGATCTGCTTCAAACAATGTCAGATTTTCCTGTGATGTCATCATTCTGGCGCGCTTTTGATCATGTGCCAAAAGACGTGGCACCGATCAAGCAGAAACTTTTCAGTTCATTGTACAGAATAGGCTCAACACTCTGACAGATTTGCTAATAGCATTGGCTATTTGATTTATAGTTAATCGCCTGTTATCCATCAACATGTGATGAAAAAGATCAATGTTTTCCTCGATGATGACAGTTTCAGAACGTCCAGATGTATAGTCATCTTCAAGACTCTCCTTTCCCTTCCTAAATTCAGTTACCCACTTTTGCACTGATGGTAAAGCTGGTTCGTTATCCCCTAACGTAGCCGCCCTGTCATCATGAATGTCATTAAGAGTTAAACCATTTTTCTGCCTTTTTACTTCATAACACCACAACGCCAAATTTTTATTCATTTTCAAGTGAAGTCACTATTAATCACTTTTGAAGTTTTCTTTGAATTGTTTGATGTCAGTTTACCTGGAAAGAAAAATGCAGTAATTAATAAGAAGAGTTAGTCACTATTAGTCACTTTTGAATTGTTTGATATCAGTTTACCTGGATAGAAACAATGCAGTAATTAATAAGAAGAATTCTAGCATCACTCATTCATATTCAGCCTATGAACCTGTCAGCACGCTCTTGTAGATAAACACTGACACAGTTTAATACATTAAATAATCCAACAAGTTCCGCTATGTCGCCTCTAGATAGATCCTATTTGGGTTTATACTTAAGTCTTTAGATAACAATTAATCGATTTTATACTTGAATCTATAATTAAATAGTGTCCAGGTTTTATATACTGAATAACCCTGCGTGGGTTGATATGACGTGTCTATTGATTGGCTATATACATCAGTTGATATATATCACCCGGTTCATACCCCTTCCTCGTCTTTTGAACTGGGGTAGAGGTTTTATCCCTTGTTTAGAATTGGGATTCCGTTTCTTTTTCTTAAAATCTAATTCTCTTTCCCTCCCAGTAACCTCTTGCGTCTTAATGCCATCGTCGCCTTGCTTTGGGTGAAAACAAATATTAATTAAAATTTTAAATTAAAAAAAAATCATTGGTCAGGTTTATACTTTAGTCTAGAGATAAACATTTTTCTGGTAATAGTTGTGTTTATCGATAAACATTTTTCAGGTATATACCTGATTCTAGAGATAAACATTTGTCTAGTAATAGTGTTCATAGGCAAATATTTTTCAGTTTTATATTTGATTCTAGAGATAAACATTTTTCTAGTAATAGTTATCATAGGAAAACGTATTTCAGGTTTATATTTGATTCTAGAAATAAACATTTGTTTAGTAATAGTGTTCATAGGCAAACAATTTTCAGTTTTATATTTGATTCTAGAAATAAACTTTTGTCTAGTAATAGTGTTCATAGGCAAACATATTTCAGGTTTATACTTGATTCTAGAGATAAACATTTGTCTGGTAATAACTGTGTTTATTGGTAAATATTTTACAGATTCGTACTTGAGTGTATAGGTAAATATTGTTCGGATTTATACTTGAGTCTATAGGTAATAACTTACAGAACATTATGTTGTATGGTTAGATATAGTAATCACAACATTCTTCAGTTACAATCCAAATTATCTAAGTACAATAAATGGTCGTAGCGTTTTCTGAAGATTTCAAAGTCTCCTTTTTAGAGACGGTATCTCTTTGCCATTAACAGTGACATTCCTCTGCCAAGCATAAGTAAGATGTGAACCGAAAGCACAATCTATGCACCGCCATCTTTTACCATCTCCCCGCACTGAAGTTTTTAAAATAAAAATAATAATGACCACAAGATTAGCAAGTTATATGTTTACGTAATGAACGCCCTCTTTGAGAATCGAACATCAGAATGGCTTCCCGATAACCACCCTACGGTAGGCCCATTATAAGGATAAATGGCATATAAATAAATTGTTTAGAAATAAGATAGCTCAATGGATTAGATAACTGCGTAATTTCCACCAGAGCCCGTGGGTATAAAATACGGATTTATGATGTTAGCCCCACTAAGAAATTTATGGCATGGCGATATTCCTACAGCCTTTTATCATGTAGCCTAAGTATTAATTTCAATGAATTTTTCTTTTTGACGCAGAAACAGAAAAGAATCTGCGTTATTCAAATAGTCATTTTTTCTAATCACTCATAACGGATATTAATTCGGATAAAAAAAGTAAGCCAACATCGTGCCGAAATGGTTGCAGCATTTTGGACATAAATTTAACTGAAACGATAATGGATTATTTTTTCATGTTTCATTTTATATATTTAAACGAATGTCGACAGTATTAATCGTTTTTTAAAACTCGGGCTTTCTGAAGAAATTGGTCAACAGTCGTTCTGAATATTATTAATTATTAAAAATATTTTTAAAAAATATGGTGTTTTGACAGAAATAAAGCATGCTTTAAATATTTCAATCATGATGGCTACAACTATTTTTACAGCATAGAAAAGCGAAACTTTCAAAATTGTTTCGACCTTCGAAAATCACTATGTATAGAAATAGGTCTATTAATAAAAACAGAAATGATAGATTGATATGAACAGCAATAATTTATTCAAAATGTCTTATGATAATTTCCAGTTATAGCCTCAACAAGACCTTGAAAAGTTGCGCAAAACCTTACTACGAACCCTTTGGACATTTTGACCATTGTCTACTTGATGGCTACCATGACTATTGACGTTGAATTAGGAAGTCCTATTTGGCGGCTTGCTCCCAAGCAAGTGTAATCAAGCGGGTTCAAATTGTACGAGGAAGAGAAGTCCGCTATCCAGAAAGCAAGCAAGTTACTTTGGCTGCTTGATGCGATCCGCATGTAATTACCAATCGAAGAGTTGGTCTTGATAATGTGAGTGAAGATGTGGTTTCCTTAAAAAAAGAAAAATACAGCCTGCTTAACTGTGACATGACCGAATAGTAAAGCACGCCGTATCAAACGATGGATTCGCTTACAAAGTGGGACGCAGGTTCTTTCGCGAACAGAAGCACATTTTCTTAGCGAGAATTTCTCGAGTGCGCAGTCCGATATATGTAATACGCACTATTTAATAATTAAAAGTGAGGCGTCTATTTAAATATATATATATATATATATATATATATATATATATATATATATAATATCTTACATTAATTTCACAACTCCGAGTTTCATGTCGAAGCAATTTCCAAGTGCTGGAATTATTATATTTATTTTTATTTTCATTTAAATTTTGGGTCAGCACCATTATTATTTAATTCCTGGTAAACGTGAGATTTATTAATGTTGAGGTGGAATATTATTGGAGTTAAAATATGTAACTGAATTGTAGTTTAATTTTGAATTTGAATTTAAGCTCAGATTTAACATTTAAGTTTTAAAATAAATTTGGAAATAAGAAATATAAATGCTAAATTAGTGAGACGCTGGTTTTGAAATTGTCAGTATTTTTTTTTCTTTTACTTACATTTTCAAAGTCAGCGTCTTTCTAGAGAATTTATATTTCTGGTGTTGGAAAATCAAGGTGGGATAACTCTATTTGTTTGGAATAACTCAGAAAACTAATGATATCAAGAACAAAAGTATTATAAAATAAAAAATATTCAATAACATACAATAAAAATAAATAAAGCAAATATGTCCTAAATAATTCCTACTAGTTACATGTTTAAATTTAAAATTGTAGTTGGAAATTTTATAGGAACGTTTAATTCCCATTTTAAATGAATTGTGTATTTTGATTTATATATATATATATATATATATATATATATATATATTATGAAATGGACAAAGCCCGACAATTATTTCAAGATATTTTTATGTTTATACATTCATTTTTATAGATACAAATATTTAAGAAAATGTTTATAATAAACAGTACTAACAACATTTACCGGCCTGAATGACCGAGAAATTTTCATCGAAATTATGCATCCTCCGACAATAAAATAATTTAATAATTAAAATAATTGATGTCCGGGAGAAAATCATGGAGAATTGTAGTTTAAAAACAGTAAAATCGACCTTGCTAACCGAAACGCTCCTCTGTGGCTAAATCGGTAAAGCACGTCGGGCTATATGACGGTTCCGCATAGGATACAGGTTCGATTCCTGTCGGAGGACATATTTTCTATGAAAATATCTCGCACATTTAGGCCAGTAAATGTTGTTTCATACTGTTTATTATAAACAGAAGATTTACTTAAATAGTTGAATCTATAAAAAAGAATGTATAAACATAAAATGTCTTTTATATATATATATATATATATATATATATATATATATATATAGAGAGAGAGAGAGAGAGAGAGAGAGAGAGAAAAAATAATTTTAAAGGAAAGAAGTATGACAAAGTAGGTAAAAGTTTTTCTGTGCTGCTTTTTATCCCTTAGGACTTCATCGGACCAAAATTATGTTTAAGTTGATGCGACTACACATGCGCACGAACGAGAGTTGCTGTGAATTTTTAATTTATTTTTTGTTTCTTAATGTGTCTTTTGAGTATATGATCTTGTCGGTTTTATTTGGATTATTTTTCTTTTTGTTTACATCACTTTTGTTTTTAGATATCGCACATTGTGATAATAGAAGACCTGCAAAAAATGGTGAAACGTTGTAAGAACCTGGACGCAAATTTACTGCGGATAATTTAGCAATTAAACCACTTTCTAAACATTTTCGTCTTAGTATATTCTTTTCTCTTTTAATAAGAATAACTTTTTTAAAATCAAAATTCTGGTCAGTTTTATTCAGTCAGTTACGTGTCATGCGTGATACACGCTTAGGCGATCATGTATCTTTCGAGGCAGATTTTTTCCCGCAGTAGGTTGTCATTTCTTTCTGTGGTAGACCAGTTGCCATCCAAGACTACAGAACCCGGTCTGTCCTGCTATTTACCCATAGCTAGGGGAATGTAATTGCTTCGACTGGAATTCGAACTCGGCTCTCCGATTCCTCAATCCAAGCTGCTATCCATTACTTCACAGTTTCATTACAGTGAGCAATTAATTCATTTAATGTACTGTTTTGTAAAATATCCCTTTTGCGTTCATACAATGTTTTATTTGAATTCCTTAAGCTTTCTCCGATCTGTTCCTTTAATTATTATGTTTTTCTGCTTTGTTTGTTATTATGTTTTGTATTTGTCATGTTTTGCATATCTCTTTCCGTAGTAGTAGTCGTAGTACAGATCCCCGTGTCGTGAATTGCAACCGGGTTTGCTAGGTATAGCTGTTTGCTATGTTCGCCAGTTGTTCTCTATTTATACTTATCTATCTAATTTGTATACGATACTACACCTCGCTGAATTGGAGAGGTCGTATACCATTGTTTTTTTTTCTTTTACTGTTCCTGATTAATCTCGTACTGTGCTGTCCTTCCTCTTGTCTTTCTTGTTTTCACTTTAATGGTGATCTCAGTCTCTCTTCATTTTCTTCTTCATATTCGTCTGTCTTCTCATTCTTACTTTCTTCTATTTCTTTCCCTGTTCCACTTTTGTAAATTTCTGACTCTTTTTCTTGATCTTCCATTTCTACGTCATCCAGTTCGTTTCTACATCTGAAGTGAAGTGTATGTGCCAGTATATGTTGTCACCTTTTCTCAAGTATAGCCGTGTGGTGTTCTTTTTCTATCAGGAAATTTGCTTCTTCTGGATTCGCCTCTTTATTCTTTCTATACCATACCTTTTCTTTTGCTGCAAAGGACATAGTTATGGGGATTCTAATTTGTTTTGTCTCTAAAAACTTGGTTCTTTCGACGATTACCAATCTTTTCTTTGGTCCAATGATCTTTTTTATAATTTTAATAATTTCTTCAAATATCATTTCTTGTAATTCGTTCGGGGAACACATTTTCTTCACTGCTTCGCACCCGGCTGTAGCAAGAAATAAATCTGTTATCTTGTTTTCTCCTCCGCCGGTCTTTGTGTCGCTTAATTTTTCATTCTTGCAAAATTCAGCAAAAGTTCTTATTCATGTTTCTATGTGTTCTGGGTCGTCCAGCGAATTTTACGATACTATTAGCGACGCCATTGTTATGTTTTGCGTATCTCTCTGCGTAGTACTAGTTGTAGTACAGTTCTCCGCGTCCTGAATAGCAACCGGATTTGCTAGGTGTTATGGGACCTTACCCATAAGAACATAATGGACTATTCCATACGTAATAAATACTGCGCCTCATGAAGAAGCAGAGAGTTCCGTCTGAAGTCTGGAGCTCAGTCTGAAGTCTGAGTTCAGTCTGAAGTCTGGAGTGAAGTCCGTCAGGAGCCAGTCCGACGAGTCAGAGGCAGTCCGGAACAGAGTCGCGTTCAGACAATTACTACTAAACCTGATTGTTCGTACTAACACTTTTCTACCTCTCTGTATATATTCCTGTTTGTAATATATCTGTGTTATTCCATATCCGCCTTCGAGTTCTTCTTTTTTGGTTCTACCTTGGACTATCACCGTGGTACAAGGAACCGGACCATAACACTAGGTATAGCTGTTTCCTATGTTCTCCAGTTGTTCTCTATGTATACTTGTCTATCAAATTTGCATACGATACTACAGTATTAGTCAAGTATTTTATTGTTTTGGAATTAGTTGTGACAAATTAATTAAATATTTTATTGTTTTGGACTCATTTGTGACAAATTATACGCTGATTTTAAATAAATTATTTAGTTGTATTTGTTATAGTGGTAATTGTTAAAACTATATTTTTTGATTCGTTGGGTTTGTCAGGAAGGACTGCTTTTCTATTTTGCAGTATTTTTTGAGTCCGTTGTTTCCTGTTGAATAAGAAATAGGATATTGGAGGAGCTTAAAAGTATTTTCAATGTATTTCTCCTCTTCATGTAAATACTGAGGGCTGCAGATTCTGAGTGCTCTTAAGTAGAATCCGATGTTTATTCCAGATTTTATTTTATTGTCATGATGGGGATAGATATTCATGAGATAATTTTTATTAGTTGATTTTGGTGGACACTAAGTTATGAAAGGTATATTTATTGTTAAAGTATTCGTTTGAAGAATGAAGACGAAAGAAGAACAAAAAAAAAATCCCGACATGACATGCACCGATTCGCGTAAAAGCAATATTCGAAAACCATCAAAGAAATAAAAAAACACAATGCATATCTCGAGACATAATCTCTGTTAAATTCTTTGATAAGTGTCCCGAAAATACTGGGTAATTCATGTTCAATTCCTTCTCAGAAACCAGAAAAGGTTAAAGTTTTCTTTTCACGGTTGTCTTTTAAAAAGTAATTGTGCAATGCAGAGTAGCGTTTATTCCCTGTCCTACGAAAGGGACGAGGCTGAAATTTAAGTTGACGTCCTTCTTTAAAAAAAACAAAAAAGACATTGTGTTTGTCAAAATCACTTATAAATATATTTGCACACTTGGACTTGCGTCACTTAATGCTTTCTACTTCTTAATAAGATGAATGTTGATGTTATGTTCCTATTCATATGTTTTTAACTTAAAAGCTGACAGACAACATTAATCACCAGTAATGTGTAATGTTTAAAATTAACCTGAAATATACTTTAACTTCCTGGGAATTATTTTTTCTCAGACATATTTTACTTCATCTTATATGAGCTCCAGATATGACAGGCTGAGTGCTTTTGGCAAGATCTGTTTAAATTTAATTATCATGCATTTCCAATAAAATTTTCTTAAGATAGTTCATTTGAATTGAATTTTAATGGTTCAAAGAATACCAAACAGACTGCATATTCACCACATCAAATCTGCCTTTATTTGAAAAGAAAAAAAGATTGAACACCTCTGGTCTAAAATGTCAGTTCGTGATGGGAAAATTGAAATTGCCTCGCCAGCTCGTAAAAGAGGGAACATTTTTGGTGTGGGATTATTTTTGTAGATCATTTTGGGTGTGGGATCATTTTTGTAGATCATTTTTGGTACGGGATCATTTTTGGTGTGGAATCATTTTTCGTGCGGGATCCTTTTTGCAGATCAGTTTTGGTGTGGGATCGTACTTGTAGATCATCTTTGGCGAGGGATCATTTTTGATATGGGATAATTTGTGATTCGGGATCATTTTTGTAGATCATTTTTTATGTGGGATAATTTTTGTAGATCATTTTTGACGATGGATCATTTTTGGCGAGGGATCATTTTTGTAGATCATCTTTGATATGGAATCATTTTTGCAGATCATTTTTGGTGTGGGATCATTTTTGTAGATCAGCATTCATTTGACTTTCGTGAAGGCACGACATTTCACAGAAAGGAGAAATATTGATATTTTTCGTTATTTCAAAAAGGGAGCCCTTTTCATATTATAGATAGTGTCAAATCGATTGGACTTTTACGAACTGAGACATAGTACACAAAAAAAGGAAGTACGCAGTTATCAATGACGTAAGCATAGTTTCAAACTTTAAATTTGTAAATAAAAACAAATTACAGAACATTTTTTAAATCCACGTATCGGTTTGTCGCTGTATTTATTTCAGGAACACGACCCCACCCAGCTGTGGTGACGTTACTGTAACTTCACAATCAAATGACTCCAAACTGACCGCTTATATCTCTATCTATAAAAGGCAGGATGTGTGTGTGTGTGTGTGTGTGTGTAACAAATGCACGGCCGCAATTTTCGACGGATTTGCACCAAAATTTACATGCACATGCTTCAAGTTAGCGGGAAAGCCAAGACCGACTTTTTTCATGCTTCTACGGCAGTTTTCATGTTGTTTGTTTGCGGCCATTTTGTACTAACCAGAGTGAGAGCCAATAGATGGCTGACACGAATAGGCAGGAAGATTCTATTGGCCAACGTAAGCCAGCAGCTGACTGACACGAATGTTAACTAGCATGCTAGCATGCAAAAAAAATCGATAGCTGCATTCGTCACAAGTGGGAAAAATTTAAATCTGCATGCCACTTTACTCCAATTGGCTCATTCGCTTTCTTAAACTCAACGTTGATTCTGATTCCGCTGAACTGGGTTTGGTGTTATAAAGTTATTTGTTGTTAACATTCTTTTTTCATTCGGTTTTTCCAGTTACGAATCCTTTTTTAAAGCTGATCGTTTTGTGTTCATTTTGTTTAGTTCTTTTTCGTAACAGATTTAATGTTTAGTATAGAGCTTAGAAAAAATCGCAGTGTGAGATAAGAAGTAAGGCATGTAGCAACATCAGCACAGCTAAGGGCACTCCTTTAAAGGCAAGGAAGGGCAAAAATATTTTAAGTCAAGTGATAGCGATTGCTGTATGCGTCGTACAATTTCTGAATCAAGCACGGGCAACGCCGGGCCATGCTGCTAGTCCAAACATATTTCAAACTTATGTTTTTGTGATGAAACTGAAAGATTCCAAACTGGTCAAATAAAATCTGAATACTTTTCCTTCACTTAAATTAAGAAATGGAATGTATAACATTTCTGTGGCACCATTTACGAGGCAGAGAAAGGAAAAGAAAGAAAAGAAGGCAGAAAGAAAGGCGAGACGAATCGTGGGTGATCAGCAGAACACACACACGGCTAAGAGACAATGAATATATTGATAAGTAACCATGGCGAAAGGGTGTCATTACAATGACAGGGAAATTCTGGGTAAGAAGAAAGGGAAAGAAAGAAAGAAACAGATGTGTTTTGATAACGGCTGTGTTATCTAGGAGTACGTAAACAAAACGGCTGCTCGACTGGCCAACGAAAAATTCAATTGAAAACGTTAATTTTGATAATTGACAAAACACAGGTGTAACTACAGGACTTTGGGTAGATATGAAAAATTAAAAACCACACAAGCCGTGTCCGCTGACCGAATTTTTTTCAACGAAACAATTTTGGCCTGCGATAATAAAATTATGTTATCAGAAATATGTACCGAAGGAAAATGAATGAGGACCCAGAAGTGTTTTTCTTCTTCCTTGGAGGCGACAGATTGACTGAAATTTTAGAGATATTTCTTTTTTGAGGCCGTGTTAAGAAGACCACCCATTTTGATAATTAGCGATAAACTATCTGACAAAAACCACGTGTAGAACAAGAGTTGTCATATTGTCCGTTTGCGGATAGAAAAATGATAACGGCGATTAAATCGGAAGAAAAGGGAAAGAGAAGAGATAATTTTTTTTAGTTAAGCAAGATATTTTTTTTTTTTTTCGAAACAAAGCCGCGGATTCGTTCACGCCCGACTAAAACATCATTGGTCAAGTGGTGATCACGTGACGCACGAAGGAGGAGGAAAGATACCCGACTAAGACCTCATTGGCCGAGTGGTGATCACGTGACGCACGAAGAAGGCTGTCGACGCCTTATCCAGAGTATAAGTATGAGAAGCTGCTACGAGGAAGTGGGGAGGGAAGTTCACGCCCCTCAGAAGTATGGTGAGAAAGTGGGAGTGAGGAAATGTTCCCAAAAATGGAAAAGAGTGGAAAATCCCTAACCAGAAATAAAAGAGGTGGATATGTATTGGTCGGCGTCAATAAAAGCGAGGCCCCAACAGGCAGAAATGAGAGAGTTTGGGCTCCAGCGGAGAGTTGAATTTCCAGAGTTGAAGCTGCCTCTCAGATAGTTGACCAAGATTCACGCAAAATTCCGGACTCCTCTTCAACCCAAGAACAATTATTTTGAAGAGCGACTCAGAACCAGACCACCGAAATAAGTTTTTTTTCGACTTTCGTCCAAAGACACACCGAAACGCCAATTTCTTAGAGAGCAAACAACTTGAAGCGTTAAAAACTTGCCTAACGGAAAACGACGTGTCACAATCCACAGACCGGGTCGGGAGATAGATGCAGTCCTATGTATCGAATAACTAGACATAAAGTTTGTTACCTTTTTCTTTAATACTTTGAACTTTTTGAGTTTTCATTTTATTTTCTTTTATGCATATTTGTGTAGTATCACCCCCGTTGAACTCAGTTTGCATTACGGCCCCAACCACTGTTTGATCTCGTCTGTCTAAGATCAATTCACAACGTGGGTAGGCAGACTGGAGATCAATGCAGTTACCTTGGTAACCAGGCGTTGGAAACGAGTTGGGAACGACGAGGCTGATATCAAATCTAACCAGATTCCCACCCGAATCACCAAAAGGTTAGAACGTCACATTTGGGTGCCGCGACCGATACCAAGCCAGTTGGTCGTCACAGGACGAGACAACACGACTGACGCGACAGGCGGACGTCACGTTTGGAGCAGCAACACCCGAACAGAGCAGCGAGGAGCGAACAGCTGGCGCCGCGGCGAGGACGTCACAATTGGTGCTGTTTGGGGACGTCACAATTGGCGCCGTGGTAGATCAGGATAGAACGTCACAGTCGGCGCTGCGACCGGGGGACGACGTCACATTTCTTTTCGTATATTCAAAAAAAACATGACAATCACTTATTTTAATGTTGAATGCACTGTATATTCTTTCTGGAATTTATTGTCCATTTCCTGAAGGAAACTTATTTTCAAAGTTACACGATAATGTTGCTGGCTCATTGGTTTTGTGACGTATACAAAAAAAAAGTTTTGCAAAGAGTTAAACGTTGAAGCAACGTTATTTTATTAACTGGTCTTCCTGTTCTGCTATTGATTCAAACAAGCTCTTTAGGTAGGTTAGTCGCTTTTTCCCTCTTTATCTCTTGTCTTCAATATGTCATGTGAGTGCAAAATGTTCCATATATTCTTTCGTCAATATGTATCCTAGAAAACTCAATTCAATCTTTCTGATACTTTTTTCTTTCTTTGTTACTTATAGGCTCCGTGCTTGGTATTCGTAGCTTTCGTCTTTAGAAGCATATCTTTGTAACTTCAGATATTTTCCTGATCTGGAGGAAATTTGGAATTTTTGGGTACTCTGTGAACTAGTGAGCTAGTCAAAATGAGCTGACTAATTTTATAGTTCACCAATAGAAGGGTTAACCAATCAGAAGGCTTAGAATATTCAATGCGACGTGTATAAAGGCGGCCATGTTTTTTTTTCCGAATATTCACTGCCAGCCTCTGATATCCAAGACTGAAGAATTACGGAACTGCTGCTGGTGAGTGTTAATCTTTAACGTTGTTTCATTGAACAGGTTACGTACTGCGCTGTATTCTATATTCATAGACTTGGCGAACATGGTCAGCAAAGGTTACGAGCCCAGATTACGACTGTATTTTGACGGAGACGAGTCAAAATACAAATTATGGGAAATCAAGTTACTAGGCTACCTTAGAATACAAAAACTTCATGACATCATTCTTTGCCAAGATGACCAGAAAGAAGATGATGATTTTATGGAAAGAAATGCGACCGTGTTCGCCGAATTAATACAATGCCTGGATGACAGAAGTTTGTCTTTAATAATGAGAGAAGCGAAGGACTATGGACGTGCAGCTATACGAATATTGAGAGAACATTACTTGTCGAAAAGTAAGCCCCAAATTATTGCTTTATATACTGAACTAACCTCGTTTAGGAGACGAGAAAGTGAATCTGTAACAGATTATATTATACGAGCTGAGAATGTCACAAATGCCTTAAAAAATGGCTGCTAATAGCCATGGTTTTGAAGGGATTACCAGCAACATTCAAACCATTTACGACAGTCATAACTCAAAAAAATTAACTTTCACTCAGTTTAAAATTGCGTTACGTAGTTATGAAGAAACTGAAAAAATTTGTACTCCCCCACATCAAGGAAATAACGCAATGCAACTGAGAACGTTATTTAAAAAATTCAGAAAACCAGTCCCTCAAACCTATCAGACTAGGCATTATGATATTAAAAACAAGGGGCTTAAAAACAACTATTACAACAACAACAACAACAACAGGAACAATAATAATAGAAAATCAAATATCATCTGCTTTCGTTGTGGATGAGCCTGGCATGTACGTGCGAAATGTCAATTTTATACAAGGAGTGATTTTTGTAAAAATGTAAAAGCTCTTTCGTATCAGCGAACATATGCTTTTTCGTTTGGGTTGGATACTATACCCAATACTTATAATTCTTACCTACTCGACACGGGTGCGACAAATCATGTAATTACAGATGAAACAAGATTTATTAATTTTGACCTTAACTTCGAGTCAGATTCCCACTTTATTGAGTTGACTGACGGTACCAGACCTAATAATTTAGTTTAAAAAAAGGCGATGCCTGTATTTATTTACGAGATACTAAAGGAAATATTTGTAAATGTTTATTAAAAAGGGCTTTATATATCCCTAAATTTAAACAAAATATTTTCTCGGTTCAGTCTGCTGTTAGAACTGGTGTTAAAATTAATTTTCACCGAGACAATTTAAAGTTAATATACCCAGACGGAACTGAATTTAATATAAAACAAAATGGACGTTTGTATTATTTGAAAAGTATTAAATCTGTGAAAACAGCCACGCACGATTTATGGACTTGGCATAAAATATTAGGCCACTGTAATATTTTGGATGTTAAAAGATTGCAAGAACACGTCACTGGAATGAAAATTACATCTCTAAAGGGATTACAATATTGTGACACATGTATTAAAGGGAAAATGACGAAATATAGAAATAGGGATTAAATCCCAAATCAACAGATATCTTATTCAGAGTTTATTGCGACTTAGTGAGTCCAATTTCACCAATGGGTATTGGCACCTATTCATATGGATTAAACTTTGTTGACGAATATTCAGGATTTATTATGATATATTTTTTGAAAAACAAATCTGATACCCTACAAGCTACAAGAATATATTTATCTGATATCTCCCCTTATGGAAAAGTGAAAATAATTAGAACAGATAATGGTGGAGAATTTACTTCTGATGATTACGAAAACCTCCTAATAAATGAAGGCATTAAACATGAGAAAACCTGCCCTTATTCCCCACACCAGAACGGAATCGCTAAACGTAGTTGGTGGACGCTTTTCGAAATGGCTAGATGTTTGCTAATAGAATCTAAGTTGCCCAAAAATCTGTGGGTTTATGCATTAAATACAACCGTATATATAAGAAACCGTTGCTATAATAGTAACATTAAAAAGACTCCTTACTAAGCTTATACGAACTACAAACCCAGCGTAAGTGGTATGCATATTTTTGGTACAATTTGCTACACATATGTCGACCACAGGGCAAAACTAGATCCAAAAAGTGAAAGAGGCATATTTATTGGGTATGACAAAACAAGCCCGGTCTATATGATTTATTTCCCACAAAGTAAAATAATAAGGAAGATCAGATGCGTCAGATTTACAGATTCCTTTGAGCAAGTGGAGGATCCCGAAGAAAAGAACATTAACTGCGAGGAACTGGTCCAACACGAACTAGTATGGCCTAATTATGGGATAGGGCCTATAAGTAGAAAACCCGTTCAAAATCCACAATTAAAGGAAGGTGTTATACCAGATGATATAGACGAGGAAAAATCAGACGCAAACCTTGAGTTAAGAGAGGATAAAAACAAAGACTGGGGACAAATTCCACGTTATCCGACCAGAAATAGAAGAAAGCCAGACTATTTTTGAATGGGTCAATGTAATATCTGTGACATTGACTGTTGCTATTCGGTGCAATGTATCCCGAAGAACTATCAAGAAGCCATAAATTCTGATAATTCCAAACGATGGATAGCCACCATGCAAAAAGAAATGGAATCCCTAGTATCAAATGATACTTTTGAATTGAAAAAGGCCCCGTATGATAAAAATATTATCGGCAGCCGTTGGGTTTATACTATAAAGCAAACTGAGGATGGCTCGACAGTGTATAAGGCTCAAACAAAGCGGAAGAACGTGGAATATATTACTACATTCCTATTTAATTGAACAGCATTTTGAACCATCCCCAATTGACCCATGGCTGTACACAAGAATATTTAATAATGAAATATTAGCAATTCTGATTATTTGAGTCGACGATATGTTAATTGATTCAAAATGTGAAGCTGCTCTATTAAACATTTAAAATTCCTTAAATATAAGGTTTAAAATGATCGACATGGGTCGACTATCATGGTTTCTTGGTATACAGTTCGAATTTAAGGACAACACTATTACAATGAATCAATCCAGATACATCGAAAAACTCATATCTAAATTCAGCATGCAAAATTGTAAAACACGAACTACTCCATGCGAAATGGATTTAAACACAATTATGAATAATGAAGATGGTATAGCGGCGTGTGAGAAAGAATACAGAATATTGGTTGGAAGTCTTATTTACGTCATGACATCAACTAGGCCAGACATCTGCTATACGGTTACTAAATTGTCGCAAAACTTAAATAAACCGGGGACTGTGCATTTAACAAGAGCTAAGCAAGTATTATGTTATTTAAAGGGAACTAAGAATCAGTGCCTAGTATTTCGACAATCAACCCACTACAACTGGAAGGATTTTGTGATGCTGATTGGGCAAATTCACCAGATCATAAAAGTATCACAGGCTATTGCTTTAGATTGGCAAAAGATAATCCAATGATTAGCTGGAAATCTAAGAAACAGTGAATGATTTCACTTTCAACTTGTGAGGCGGAATATATTGCATTGTCGCAAGCAACACAAGAGACTATTCTTCTTAAATTACTAATAAAAACACTTACAACATTGATAATAATTGATCCTATAACTATTTACTGTGACAATCAGGCCAGTATTGCTTAGGCTAAAAATCCAATAATACATCAAAGATCAAAGCCTATTGATATTAAATATCAATTTGTTAGGGATCAGGTACAAAAGAAAACAGTACAAATTGAATATGTTCAATCGGAAAATAACGTGTCGGATTTGTTTACGGAGCCAATTACAAAATTGAAATTGGGGGCTTTCATTCCTGTCATATTTGGTACTGACCTCTAAGGTCCTTATTAGTCCTAGGAACGACGTCAAACTGCATCCATTGAGTCTCTCTAAGGTCCTTATTAGTCCTGGGTAGGACGTAAAACTGCATCCATTAGTTATTGTCTTAAGAGACGTCAGTTTTGGTATGAATGCGAGTCCTTAGTTTCGGGGTAGAAACGTAAATAGTCTACTTTTAGCCCAATCCTCTTCTGAATGACTCTCAAAATCACTCTGACCCGGAGTGATAGTGCATGTTTTAATGGGTACCAGCTATGGGTAAAATAACAACTTTTTCCACTTTTTGCTGTGATCTATTAAGTTTATAATATTGTTATTAATGTTTATTAACCTGAAATATTTAACAGTGGACAAATGATATAACTAAAAGAAAAAAAAATTAATTACAAAACAAAAAAAGATATATTTTATGAATACTAAATTATTTGTTCCATATGAATATTGACTTTACTAATATTTTGAAAGAAGATTCCATAATGTACCCAAAATGGTGGGGGGATTTTGAAGGTACTCCCAATTTAACCAATCAGAAAGCTCAAAATATTCAATGCGACGTGTATAAAGGCGGCCATGTTTTTTTTCGAATATTCACTGCCAGCCTTTGATATCGAAGACTGAAGAATTACGGAACCGCTGCTGGTGAGTGTTAATCTTTAACGTTGTTTCATTGAACAGATTACGTTCTGCGCTGTATTCTATATTCATAGACTTGGCGAACAGGGTCAACAGAATTGTCCATCATTTACGAATAAGAGGACGGATATTAAAAACTCTGTTTGAACATTTCCTGTCTCTTAATACGTTGCTTAGTTTTTGGAAGTTATCTCTCAAAATGGATATATCTGTAATGTTAGGTTTTAATAGGAGAAGGTTTATCCCTTGCTTTCTGTTTAAGATTGGATTTCTGGTTCATTCTAAAATCTGCTCCAGCCCTAAACTCCTAACGCCTGTTAATATCTTACGCTAATATTCCGGGTATAACAGCAAAATTGTCCAAATCATGCAACAGCATAATTATCCATTCCACAAAATGTTTAATACCTAAAAAGCCAATAAACTAATTAAGTTTATTTTCCCCATTTTATTCAGATAAGACATTTAACCATTTTCCGTAAGAATCACTGAAAAACACTTTGAGTTATTCACCTAAAAAGAGAACAGGTTAAGATACTTTTGCGTCTGACCCACTGCCTTCCCAACTGAGCAATGCTAAGAGAAAAAAGATTATTGAGGCTTTCAGTAATGGTACCATCATTCATACTCTGGCCTCCATCTTCACAATCCATTCAAGTTTCACCAAGAGAACGGTGAATAAGTTTACAAAAGAGGTAAGAAAACTGGATCAGGAGGTCACAACAGCAAGAGGGACCATTATTGCAACGTAGAGTTAAAGAGATCAATTAGAAAAGATCCAACTCAATTCATAAGTTTGGCACATGAGAGAGGAGTTTCATCTATGACAGTCCAAAGAGCAGTGAAAAAAGTCTTGAAAATGAAATCGTACGTGAGACCTGTGAGGCAACTTGTTACCCCATACAGGAAAGTTAAAAGGTTAGAGAGGGCGAATACATCTTGAATAAGTTGGAAAATGATCCTGAAATAATATATTGGTATGGTCCGGTTCCTTGTACCAAGGTGACATTCCAACGTAGAACCAATAAAGAAGAACTCGAATACGGATATGGAATAACACAGATATATTACAAACAGGAATATATACAGAGAAGTAGAAAAGTATTAGTACGAACAATCAGGTTTAGTAGTAATTGTCTGAACGCGACTCTATTTCGGACTGCTTCTGACTCGACTACAGACTTCTGACGGACCTCACTCCAGACTTCAGGCTGAACTCCCTCTTCCTCTTGAGGCGCAGTATTTATTATGTATGGAATAGTCCATTATGTTATTATGGGTAAGGTCCCATAACATATATATATATATATATATATATATATATATATATATATATATATATATATGAACTTTATTTCAATTCTTCATGAGTTTCTGATCCTTAGCTATGATTAATTAATGATAAATATATCATTTCTCGATGATCGATTTCATCACGATTCTTCTATTAAGCTTGGAGAGTAATTATGCATTCTTTTTGCTCAAAATAAAGTCCAATAGTGTTATAAAAACCTCGGAGAACTTCAATAAGATATCTTTTATCATTTCTAAGATACAACGGTTCAAATCTTTATCTAACATTTGGACAATTTTACTGTTACACGATTTGGACACTTTTGCTGTTACACCTGGTAAGTTCCCGCAGTAGCCCTCTCCTTTGAGTGGCTCATACCCTTGTACTGGATAAAACAAAAATGAAAGTTACGCGCTGACGTCTAAACAAAGACGTTGGCGATTATGACTTTCTACAACTTCCTGTACAGTGTAGCTCTTAATAACTCTACTCTTTTTGCTATATTCCTTAATCCCTGCTCACGCAACTATTTACTTAAACTAGCTAGGTAAGATATGCATTGCTTTCCTCTGTCTCTTTCCTTAATTCAGCCCTGTGAGTATACCATTTTCCAAACCCACTTTCCTCAATATATGCCCTAGAAATGTCAACTGTCTCTTCCTGATAGTAAGTATAAGTGCTCCTTTTGTTTCTAAAACTTCGTCGTTGCTCACATGTTCAAACCTTGGTATTCTCAGCATCCTTCTGTAGAACCACATTTCTGTTACTTCAAGTCTCTTCTTCTTCTGTTCAGTGATTGTCCAGCATTCAATGCCATATAGATATTTCGTAACAGTTCAGCACCTTTTATTTGTTTCTACAGAATGTTTCTGTTTCTTAATATTTTACTCAGCTTTTAGAAGGCATCTTTCACTATCCCATTACGCCTTCGAATTTCAGTGCCCCACTTTCCTTTCTCTGTTAATACGGTTAATGTCTAAATTTTTTATAGTTGTTTAATTTTGGGTATCTTCAATTTGTAATTTGGATGTTGGGCTGTTCCTTTTGCTTATAACCACGTATTCTGTTTTCTGATGATTGAGGTTTAGTCCTTCCTTCTCGTTTCTCTTTTCTACCTTCTGTAGGATTTCTTGTAGCTTCGTCTGCTATCAACACTGCGTCATCTTCTTATGTTGTTAAAAATATGGCCGCCAATAATGAATCCTGGTAGGTCTTGTACATTCTCTTAGAATCGCCTCACTGTATCGGTTGAATAAGTTAGGTGAGAAAACACATAATTGTCTTACCTTTCTGTTTTTCTTTATTTGCTGAATACCTTTTCTATTTGTATGCAAGCTGCTTGATAGCATTACGGGTGCTGCATTATTATAATGGCCTTCCTAAATCTGAATAAAAAGTCATATTGATAAGGGAAATAAATGAAATATTTACTTGTTGCATAAAATAATGATAAGGTTTAAATTCATCTTCATTTACCCGGCTCTAGCTCTCCACAACTTCCTGACCTTTGTAGCTCTTAATAAATATTGTCTTTTTGTTATATCTCCTAAACTCTCTTCCACCATCGATTTACCCAAGCTCACTATATTATGCGTCGTTTTCTTCTCTCTTTCTTACCTTCAAGGTATCCTACAAGAATTAGATTTTACAAGCACTCTTTCTTCATTATGTGCCCTAGAAACATCAACTGTCTCTTTCTGATGTTAAGTATGTTTCTTTTTTGTTTTCATTTTCTATAAAACTTCATTCAATTCATGGTATCCGCAGCATTCTTCTATAGAACCACATTTCTGTTGCTTCAAGTCTCTTTTTTTATCTTTGAGATGATTGTCCAGCACTTACTGCCATACAGGAGGAAAGACATCACGTAACAGTTTAGTACTCTTTTCCTTGTTTCTAGCGATGTTTTTCCTCTTTTTTAATACTTTGCTTAGCTTTTGAAATGCATCTTTTCGCTTTTGGATCTCAGTGTCGGACTTTTCGTCCCTCTTTTAAAACACTTCTGCGATATTTAAATTTTTGTACTTGTTTGATTTTGGTATCTCCAATTTGCCCTTTGAACTTTGGGCTCAATTTTTTTGCTGACAGCCATGCACTTTGTCTTCTCGCAGCTGATGTTTATTCTGTTCTTCTCGCTTTCCTTCACTACCCTCTGTATTCAACTTTTGCAATTTTCTATTATCAACAATGTATGATCTCCATATCTAATATTGTTAAGATTGTGGCCACCAATATTGATTTCTGGTAGGACTTTTAATTCTCTCAGAATTACCTCGCTGTATCGGTTGAATAAGTCCGGTGAGAAGAGACATCCTTGTCTTATACAACTTTTTATTTTTGTATATCTGCTGAACTTATTTTCTCTCCGGTGTGCTGCCAGTGTAGATTATTGAATGTTTATACGTTTACTTCGTAAAAAAAAAAAAGAGAGAACTATCTTTTTGCAAAATAAAGGTATAATTATTGCATCTAAAAATTATTAAGCTTTTTTTTTCATTTTTCATCAACATTGTCGTATTCAAGAAAAAGATGCGTTTTCTCACTGAAGGGATGCTGTACACAAAAGAAGATACATATCGGTTTGCGCTCGAGATGCTAAGGCCATTATCCAGTTATCTTGATAGCGATTCGTCCGTTAGCCCGTCACGGATTACGACTCAGTCTGATGAAGAGGTGATATTCATCGGTCGTTACTACCACTACGACTAGGCACAACTAAATCCAGGCATAATACACCGGCTCCGATGTTCTTACCGTTATCCTATTTTATAGAGTACGGCATTTTATCGTTACCATCTCACACACAGTGAATGCACAAAGCATGCTGGGTGACCAGCGTTTCCCTCAGGTACCTTTATGGCCGAGACTTCACTTTTGTAGTCCTATGTGAGCTTTATCGTGTACATCGCTGGATGCGTCTCGATTCTTCTTCTTCCACCCACTTCGACAGCCTTTTCCCGCCTTCCGCCAAGCGCCTGCGTACACTATCACCACCCCTTGTACAGCCACAACGTTGTGCTTATAAAATATTCAGCAAGCAATAGCTAAAACGCCATTAACAATTTATGGAGTACATTCCACAATGCTAACAGCAACAGATTCTCGAAGAATCTCAACAAACGCCTTCATTGTACAATGTCTAATTCCCCGATCGTCGGAACCAGATCGCCGACACTGTCGACGCCGCCTGCTCAAGTATCTCGACCGAACGCTAACCACTTGTTCTCGCTCTTCTTCTCGCCCTTGTTGTTCTCGCGTGAATTCTGTCTTTCTTTACGGCGAATTCTTAACTTCCTTATCCCGCCGACATCTTGTTTCTTCACACTTCTTTCTCTTATTTCATTCTTTTTTTTTCTCTCTCCTGTTTTTATGTTTTCATGTTTTTTATCTTAAATATAGTCGATTTTTGTGTCTGTGTTTCTTTTTTTATTGCAATTTGTCCTTATTTGAGCTGTTTCTTTTTCTTTTTCATTAAATTTTTTTTTATCTCTTTTTCTTTAGTTTTAATTCCTCAAAGTCTTTCATTCATTCTATTAAATTTCTTTCTTTCTATTCGTCAGTATATCATTCAGGTTTTCATTCGCTATCCATTCTTTCCGATTCTTTCATTTACTAATTCTTTCTTTCTTATTCCTTTTTTCTTTTTCATTCAATTAGTTTTCCATAGTTTCATTATTTTTTTCTTTAATCATAAATTTTAGCTTTCTTTTTGTCACTCTCTTTTATTTACTCCTACCCTTCCCTTTTTCTTTTGCTATTCGTTGTCTTAAATTAACTCCTTCTTTTGTTTCAATACTTTACCGGTTTTACTTAAACTTAGAAATTATCTATACCCAGACTCGTAATATACCAGTTTTGAATTTTCTCTTCTTTCTTTCTTTCTTTCTTTCTTTCTTTCTTTCTTTCTTCCTGTCTTCATTCATTCCTGTTCTCTCGATACATTCTTACTCTTCTATATTTTTTTCAATGTCTTCACGCATTCAATTTGCTTTACATCGCAGCATGCGTCATTTTTTTCTGATTCTTGCTTTACTTTTTTTTTTGCTCTTAAATCTTTTAAATTAATCCCCACTCCCCATCATGTGCTCGCTGCTTATTTTACTTTACCCGAAAAACTAGTCACTTATTAACATAAAGATGTCTTTCAAAGAGTCTTCGAAAATACTGCTATTTACTAAACGTGTATTACATTCTATTATGTGTTGTGTCCTATCTATCGCAGTTAGAAATCAGTGTCCGATTCAAGATAAAAGCCAGAATCAGGAATCCTAATACCAATGGACAGTGGACTCTCATCATTGCAATGACATGTCTGAAAATATATTTCTATGCCTAATCTCCCACTTCTGGCCTTGTGCTTTACTAGGGTATGTTAAGTTAATATCGATATAATCATGCGCCACTATTTATGCATCTGTCTTTATAGTCAGCATAAAAAACGTATATTTGATGAAGAACTATTTACTCTAAAATCTAGTGTAAAATATGTGCGTTTATGCGTGTAACGTCAGTGGTATTACTTTTCCAGGAAAGCGGTCGACCCTACTTTACTCAAGTGAATTGGGATGCGGGTCTGTACTGGCCAACGGCCTACATCTAACTCTCGCACATGGCTCCAAGTAGTCGCATGGTTAATGCGATGATCACACACTGGTTAAACTGTAGTCAGAAGGGTTTCCCAACCCGACCGATAAAAGGGAACTCCTCTCTCACCTGTGACAAACGGCCATCGGCAAGTAACCAACCTGGTCGTAGGAGTTGCGCCTCAGAGGTCAACGGCTTTACCAGTGGGCGGAGGAACTTCTAAGAGGAGGGATAATGTAAACTCCACATCCCCGGTGCAAAAACAACCGGTAAGTCATTGAATTATTTTGCCCTGAGTATCACCATGACCCACAATTACAACAGGGTGAATGGTGACTACAGTGGCGAAAATGCGCCAACTGGATAAATTAATGGTATTTTTTTTAGTTTGTCCTGAAGCCTAAAGTCTGGCATCATTTGTGGGAAATATACAACAATATTATTCAGAAGATCCGCTCCCAAGACCCAATTCCATAAACGATAAAAAAATTCTTCGATATAACCAAGTTACATAGAAAAATTCTTCCCAACAGATCCAGAGAATTTTTTCAATAAAAGGGGAAAATGAACACATTATCCGCTGATGCTCCAGTTTTAATATACGAGTAAAATTCATTATTAATACTCTTTATATGTGGTCATATAAGTGGGTCCAGCGGCCGTTCTGCGTCTATTAGTCACTTATATAGGGTTACTCTCTACCGCTGTCTAAATCTCAATACACCAAATTCGCACCATTTCTGTTTATTACTGTGAGTCAAACCAGTTGAAGTTTTTTTTTTCTTTTTAGGAATAAATAGCACAACGCATGTGGAAAATTTTGCCGACTACTTGTCAGTGACGGAGAGGCTGTTGTGAGTGAGAAACTTATAAATTCTAGCATTGCAAACCCATAACCTACGAGGCGAATATTCTCACTGAAGATTTTTAGGAGATAGAACTCCATTTTTTTATACCAGGAAATCTCGCTTTCGCGTTCATTTCTGTTTCGACAGTGAAAAGGCATCGTCATATCCTGCTACGTTTTCCTTTGTTTGCAAGACAACCATCAACTAGCCACGCCAAATATATCGTATATTATAAATACGATAAATTCCAACAAGTAAGTTCTTTTTTTCGGGTGGAAAGGTTTGTTTTGGGGTTGGAGATTTAATATTTTTACGTCTTATTTCATAACTTATTTTTCTCTGTTTTACACACAAAATATTACAATACGTAAACCCCACATTCAAATAGTTTATAGCTTGAATGTTTTTTAGATTCATTTTTCGTTATTCATTCCAGACTAGATTCATCTTTCTTTCTTTTTATTGAAACACATACATTCTACAACCCCTAAAGAAAACAGTATAGGTCAGAAAATAAAGTAATACCCGGTGATATAATCAAACAGACATAAAATAACCTTAGAATTCTGTCTAACATGAACAGCACCTTACCAGTTAGGCTACGATAGCTCATCAACAGACAAAATATCATAATCCTCCACATTTTTAAAAATGGTTTCATTCAAACCTAAGGTTACGTCTTTTATGTCTACGACTACTAAATCTTAGTAGGTAATGCATTTTATAAGAAAGAATAAATTTATATGACTAAATTTGAAGTTCGATTATTGATCAATTTCTAATCAGTAAATAGCCTCTCCTTTCAGACATAATACTAAGTTTAAATCTCCTCTATGTGTACGTCTTTATTTCAGATACATTCTGCTTATTTAATCTAGAATTTAAGAATGAGTTAGACGTTGTGACAAAAAAAAGATTTTAAAAAAAATTATCAAAAATTAATGAACTAATAACGGCCGAAAATACGATTGGGAGAAGGCGATTTCTGTCTGAATTTCTGTGATAAGGAGATTTTTTTTAGATTATTTACATTCGGACTAATATCCCCATCTTTGTTCAACGGCGATCGGAAATGAAACAAGATATAATTCCATATACTAGAAATAAATCTCTTCATAAATTGCAGCACTTGCACGAATAATTGATTTAAAGATGCAACCATGAAAAAAAAAAAAAAAGAAAAGAGATAAGAGAAATGCAGGAAAAGATGCATTCCCATCGGAAATAGCATTAACAGAAAATGAAAACACAAGCCAAACTCCGAAGACGCTAATTCTCTAAGATAAACTGCACTATCATTAAAAGGATCCCAACCATTTTTGGCGATACCTCACCTAAGCATCTCTAAAGTTCGGATCCTCTCTTCTGATATATCATTCTTATTATTCAAAAAGGAAACTCCTATCCACGTGAGCGGAACCAAAAAGGCCATTAACTTAATTTTCCTTAAGAACTTGAGGCTTCATGTATGCAATAGTATGATCATTTGATTTTATAGTTTTACAATATTTAAGAAACATTTTGTGTTACTAATATAAATATATACCGGGAGTAACAGCAAAATTGTCCGAGTCATGTAACAGCAAAATTGTCTATTTGTCAAATTAAGCTTTGAACCGTTCTATCTTAGAAATGATTAAAGATATATTACTGGAATTCTCTGGGGGGTGGTTGTATAACACTATTGGGCTCTACTTTGAGCAATAAGAATGTATAATTACTCTCCAAGCTTAACAAAATAATCGTGATGACATTCATCATAAACGAAAATGGCATGTTCATCATTAATTTATCATAGCTAAGGAACGGAAGCTCATGAAGGATTGAAATAAAGTTCATATATATATATATATATATATATATATATATATATATATATATATATATAGATAGATAGATAACTAGACTCGTTTCGAAAACCCTCGAATTTTTGATTTGCTAATCAAATCAATCTCGAGGGAAAAACAGGTTTTAAAAAAAGAAAGAGCTACAAACATGAACTTCTGCCGACAAAAAATCGCACAGATGCAGGTCTGAAGCCCAAAGAAAAACCCCGATATGAGTAACAACTTTCCCCTGACGATCCGTTTAGGTGAAACCTAGGTAGGTTTGTCTGGCTCACTAGGTGTATATATATATATATATATATATATATATATATATATATATATATATATATATTCCAGGATCATATATATATATATATATATATATATATATATATATATATATATATATATATATATATATTCCAGGATCATTTTCCTACTTATTCAAGATGATCTTCGCCCTCTCTTCCATTCTAACTTTCAGTAACAAGATGCGTCACAGGTTTCACGTACGATTTCTCTTTCAAATTTTTTTCACTGCTCTTTGGACTGTCATAGGTGGAATTCCTCTCTCATATGCCGAATATCTTGTTGATTGAATTAGATCTTTTCTAATTGATCTCTTTAGCTCTAAATTGAAATGATCAGGCATCTTTCTGTTGTGACCTCCTGATCCAGTTTTCCTCTCTACTGTTCCCTCTTTTTTAACCTTATTCACTGTTCTCTTGATGGTTCTTTAATGGATTTTGAAGATGGAAGCCAGTCTGAATGGCGTTGAGACAAAAGGATTTTATCCTGTTTTTTTTCTAACTGAATAACTTAAAGGGTTTTTCCGTGGTTCTTACGACAAATGGATGTCACGATGGCTAAACGCCTTATCTGAAAAGCTGGAAAGAAGAAACGCAATAAGTTTATTGATTTTGTAGGAGGGACGATTATGCTGTTACACGATTTGTAGGATGGACAATTATGCTGTTACAACCGGTATATACTATATACAGTACATACGTAACTAATAATAGCTGGCCACTCGTATTCGAGGATACACGTCTATTAATGTTTGTTCAACACCCACAACCAGCAGAGCCAACCTGCCACTATGCTGAGGATACCTTAGTTACAGTTTTTGGGAGAGAGCTTGTGATCTAGCGTGACTAACAATCTGAATAAGGCCAGGACGCTCAAACCTATCAAGGGTTCCGTCTACCTAATTTTATTCGAGGCTTGGTATGGTCTTCAGGCACGTTCCAAAGGTGCCACATGCTGGGATCGAAAGAGACCGATAACATCAAGTCTACTTTCTTACAAAGGAACCGTGGTGAGATTCGAACCCGGGTCTCATGGTCGAAAAGCGAACGTTCTAACCACTCAGGCAAGCATTACGTAATTACACATGTACATACATACACACAAATATTTTTATGTATACACCGTATGTATTAACTCGCACACCCACAAACACACACACACACACACACACACATACACATACACAGACTCAGTAGGAAAAAAAGTCACTGTTAATAACTCATTCTTGAATTTCTCCCATAAAAATTCAAATGGCACACCCCACTCAGTGAGTTGGGAATCACTTCATTAAGCCATCTACTTAAAATTAGGAAGACAGCGTCCTATAAAATATTATGAAAGGAATACATTACAATGGAGATCTTTATGGGTCAAAGTTCAAATAAATGTCGCATTGGCGCTAAAGAAGTTTAAAGGCGTTTAATCAAAATTGAGTAAAAAAGAATAATAAGAAAACAAGTAAAGCTAAGTAAGTCTGCAGCCGAACACAGTTTTGGGGTTGTATTTTGATTGCAAACATTCATTGCGTAATGTTATGAGCATTGTAGATTAAATGTGAATTAGTTTGAATGCATTGACAAGAGAATATGTTGAAAACTAAATATACGTTGCACAAAATATATGCTTCTTTCTTTATGTTATACTGGAACACACCTATTCTATAGTTAATAGACTCTCCCACCTATAATAAGTAGTAGTAGTAAAAGTAACGAGTCGCTCAGTGAATCTGTCTGAGTTCAGTCTGAAGTCGGACGACCGGTTGAACTCTCTGCCTTCGGGCGGGGAGGAACCCGAAAGAGGCTACGCTGAAGGGCGGAGTCTCTTTCGGGGAGGTAAACCGACCGTGAACCCGTTTATACGTTTTTTAAAAGGGCATATTTTTGTCCGGGCCCACGGGCTCGGAGATCCCACGTTAAATCGGCCTTGTGCCACATGATACCCTCGTGTGTGGGGGGGGGTGACTAAATATAGTCGCTCAGTGAGTCTGTCTGAGTTCACTCTGAAGTCGGACGACCGACTGACCAGTTGAACACTCTGCCTTCGGGCGGGGAGGAATCCGAAGGAGGCTAGGCCGAAGGGCGGATTCTCTTTCGGGGAGCTAAACCTACCCTGAACCCGTTTATACGGGTTCAATGGGCATATTTTAGGCCGAGCCCACGGACTCGGAGATCCCACATTAAACCGGCCCTGTGCGATATGATGCCCACGTCGGGGGGGTGACTAAACACCGTCGCTCAGTGGGTCGGTCAGTCAGTCGATGCCGGACGACCGTTAGTCGGATACTAAAGTATCAGCGACCACAACTGGATTACTCTGCGTCATTACCTATTATATCAAGTTCCTAACGTTTTATACGTCGAACCTATTTTAGGACCGACTTAGTACAAATACAAGCCTCCACTGTGAAAGC
>CAHIKZ030005575.1:402500-420000 GCA_903632075.3 Acanthosepion pharaonis | reverse complement strand
AAAGTCAACGTATTGATTATGTCATTTATCTCTCTTTGGGTTATGCATGCTATTCATTTTAACTGTTGAAAGTTCTCAAGTGGTATGATTTCTGCTTTCTGGTATAGATCTTTGTTCGTGATTTTTTTAGCGCCATCCCAAGAGGTCCGAGGAAGAATGGTCCTCCCCAAAATTCTACAGACTTCACTCGCTGTTTTTTTTATTTGTTTTTTTTTCTTGTTGTTTTTTTTGGGGGGATGCCATTTTTAACCATTGATCATGCATGCGGTTGTTTACAGTTGGCCATTTTATATATTTCTGAACGAGTTTGATACCATTATCTTGTTACAGTTTTTTGTGTATATGTATGTAACTAGTGAGTTAGTCAAAATGACTTAATTCCCTTTATAGTCTACCAATAGAAGATTAACCAATTAGAAGCCACAGAACATTGTATCCGTCGTGTATAAAGGCGGCCATTTTTGTTTAACCTACCCGAATGACCAGTGCCAACTTGTCCGGCGAAGGTGACAGAAGGAAGAACTACGCTTTCCTACTTGTTCCGAAATATTCACTGCTAACCTCTGGATTCTATACTCGAAACGACCGTCAAAATGTCTAACATATCTGACATGACTATTTAAGAACATGACTCATAGCCGGTTCCATGTTCAATCTCCATATTTCTCCTATAGAAGGAGATTATGTTTGGGGCTGCAGTTGAAATTATCAGAGTGCTGAAAAGGATAACGAGGAGAACGAGTGAAAAGGGAATAAGGTGCCAAGGGATATGGTTGGTTGGTTAGGTGGGTTATTTTGTTTAGCGACATATCAACACCTCTATGGGTTATTTAATGCCGAAAGTCAAATATTTTGAACACAACTGCATGGCTTCAACTAAATATATTTTGAACAGAATTGTATGCCATCAACTACAGATAAAATGTATTGTTGGTAAGTTTTATATATATATATATATGTGTGTGTGTGTGTGTGTGTGTGTATTACTGCTATTTTTACTATAAAAATGTATTTTCATACTTCCTTAATGTTTTGCTTTTGTTTGGAGGTTCACTATTTGCCCATAGCTGGGTACTTAAGAGGTGCTATCACACTGGATTAGAGTGAATCTGAAGACAACTGCAATTGACAGGTGGTACCACGCTTTTCAAAACCTCTAATTTCCTGATCAGAGGCCTTGCTACCGGATGTAGTTTATACCCAGGATTACTAAGTGATCTGGATACCGTCTTTCGTTCGTAATTGTTGAAAGATGTGCTTCATGTCAAACATTTCTGGGAGCCTACCATGGACTAAGCGACAGTGGCATTTTAGTAACATCACTTTACATTCAAGACTATGGCTCACCGATATTTTGATAAAATATATCACCTAGATCAGAGCATGCGGAAAAATCTTTGTCTCAGAGAGCTATATCAAATTATGGATGGAGAGATACATGCACAGTACTTATGAAGAAGAGGAAGGACCTCTATTTGTTCAAATAGAGGATGAACTGTAAAGCCTCCCACTGTACTCTCAAAAGGACAACCGAATGGCGGTAAATAATCAGTCCCATGCAATGGTGGGGTTCGCCATTTTTTAGATAGTCGTAGGATCGTCAGCTCGTCGTATGATGAGGATGTTAGTGAAAACATGCTAGAAGATGACGTGACATCTACTCTAGTTCCGCAAGGATAAGAAAGAGATCGGTGTTTACTTTATTAGTATTAAATCGAGTTTAATTTTGCCATATCTATATACTTAGAGACACTTTATAAAATAAATAAAAGTATCTGCAAAGGTTATTGATTCTAATCTCGCATCACGGCTAAAGCCTCTTTCTCACTGTGCTGGAATGAGTTTTTAAACCTACCCTAATTAGACTGACGCAAGAACCTTCATTTCACGATAGATAAAATTTTGTAGTAATGTTTTCAGGAAAATTAATATCAAGACCCTTATCAACATCTGTCTTAGGCTTATAAAGAAACAGCTAATATTAACATTTTGATTACAGTTAGCAAGCCAATGTCACTGACCATTGCTATTGTAGTGAGTTCGACTCTCAATTGATGATCCTTCGTTAAATTTAAGCTGAATTGAAGCAAAGCCTTATATGAAATCGAGTACTAACCATTTATCAAACATTGACATTTCACTTAAGAGATGTCTCTACTCTTAATAGAACAAATAAATAAATCTTTTTCCATAGTTTTACAGCAGCTGTATTTGAAATTGGTTACAGATTTAAGATAATTACTGCTTCTGTTCTTTGATGAATTAAAGAACTAAACATATAAAAATCTCAAATTATTCTATATGTGATCTGTCTCGTCACAAAATGTCTTGCCAAAAAAAAAAAAAAAAAAAAAAAACGGATGCCATGACAACTGACAGAGAAGAGAAGAGGTATAGTGGTGAACAAAGACATTTTCTTTTTGAAGCTGGCAATTCGTAAGATTCTGGAATACGAAGAATTGCGAATTCATTGTGTATTTTATAGTAAATTAATAGTAAACGGAAGCATATTTATTAAATGACAGGTCTTATTAAATAATAAGTATATAATTGTATTACATTGGTGTGTACATGTAACTGGGTGCGTATATGTACATATATGTGGGTCGGTGTGTATGTATAAAGGGCGATTTTAAGACAATGTAAGAAGAATACAGAAATAGTTTTTTTTTTTTTACTGTTATAGAAGAAAAGAAAAAAGAAGAAAAGAAAAAAGAAGAAAAGAAAGGAAGGAAGGAAGAAGGAGAGAAAAAATAAAGGAAGCTAAAAAGAAAGAAAGAAAAAAGAAAGAAAAAAGAAAGAAAGGACGAACGAAAGAAAGAAAGAAAGAAAGAACGAAAGAAAGAACGAACGAAAGATAGAAAGAAAGAAAGAAAGAACGAACGAACGAACGAACGAAAGAAAGAACGAACGAAAGAAAGAAAGAAAGAAAGAAAGAAAGAAAGAAAGGACGAAAGAAAGAACGAAAGAAAGAACGAAAGAAAGAAAGAAAGAAAGAAAGACCGGAAGAAAGAACGAAAGAGAGAAAATGAAATGAAACCTAAGAACAAACGGGAGCACAAAAGACGAAAGGATGAACGAAATCGAACATCGAAGAAAAATTATAGAATAGAATGAGGAAAAATGAAAAAGGAAGAACGGCAAAAGGAGAAATGGCTATGATGTGTAAAGAAAGAAAGAAAGAAAGAAAGAAAGAAAGAAAGAAAGAGGCAAACAAACAAACAAAAAAGAAAACAAACGGACGAAAGCACAAAAGACGAAAGGATAAGCGAATGTGAGCATCAAACAATGAACTTAAGAACGAGGAAGAAATAAATAAATAAATAAGAAGTAAAAAGAAAGAAAGTAAACGAAACACAGTAACGAAAACTAAAACGAACGGAAACGTCAAAGAAAAAAGTAAAAAAATCAAGAAATTAGATTAAAGAAAGAGAAAGTAAAGGAACATCGTTAAAAGAAAGAAAGAAAGAAAAGAAAAGAAAAGAAAAGAAAAGAAAGGAACGAATGGAAGAACAAAAACAAGGAAAAGGGTGAGAAAGAAAAACACTTAAGAAAGAAAGAAAGAAAGAAAGAAGAAAGAAAGAAAGAAAGAAAGAAAGAAAGAAAAAAGAAAGAAAGAAAGAAAAAAAGAAAGAAAGAAGCAAATACAATTGAAACGTGTATAAATCTGAAAGTGAATTAAGAAGTAAACATTATGGAAAAGAAAAAGGAAAAGGAAACGAAGAAAGAGACGCCGAAGAGAAAATCTAAAAAATAATAATAAAAATAAAGAATAAAATGAAGCTAAAAAAGAAAAAATAATATACGAAGTGTCCATCTTTTAAAAAGATGAAGTATACAGACAAAAGATAGTGAATTAAGAAGAAAAAAAATTAACAAAAAAATGGCGGACAATAAAGAACTAAATGAACAGACGGAAAAAGGATAAATAAAGAAATCAACAAGAGACACGCATTAAAGCGGAAATGACGAAAGCATAAAAAACAACCTATTTTAAACGTAAAGTAAATAGATATTTGAAGAGATTCGAACAAAAACTAAAGATGTATAGGAAAGCCACATTACAAGCTGCCGAATGATGATGTGAAGAGTTTTGTAGCGTAAAAGGGAAAAATAAAAATAAAGACAAATTTATACAAAATTTGTAACAAAAAAAGGATACATAATTAATAAGTAAAACGCGGAAATGTTGAAAACGGTAGAGTGCGATGAAAAGGGTTGAGAAATGAAAAGGTTGTTTAGAAATGAAGAAGAAAGAAAGAAAACTAGAAGAGCTGAAGAAAGAAAGAAAGAAAGAAAGAAAGAAAGAAAGAAAGAAAGGAGAGAATAAAAATGAATAACGTAAACAAGAACTAAAATAAAGGGGAGAAAAACGAAAGAAAAAGAAGGAATTCATTAAAATAGAAAAAGGGGAAAGAAAAGAAAAAGTAAGGAAGAGGGAAAACAGGGGAGTAGACAAAAAAGAAGAAAAAGGAATTAAGAAATAAACAAAGAAAGAGGGAAGAAAGATATGAACAAAAGAAAGAAAGAAGAAGAAAAGAAAGGACAAAAGAAAGAAATGGCAAAAAAAGGAAGAGAAAATAAATGATGTAAACATGAAGAAAAATAAAAGGAAGAAAAAAGATAGAAAAAGAATTGAATAAAATAGAAAGTAGGAGAAGAGAAAGAAAAAGAAAAATAAGAGGATAAGGAAGAAAGAAAAGGACAGAATGGATAACAAAAAAATGAACTAAAATGAACAAAGAAATAGAGAAAGAAAGACATGAACAAAAGAAAGAAAGCAAGAAGAGAAAAAGAAAAGAAGGAAGAAGAGAAAAAGAAAAGAAAGAAAGAAGAGAAAAAGAAAAGAAAGAAAAAGAGAAAAAGAAAAGAAAGAAAGAAGAGAAAAAGAAAAAAAAGAAAGAGAATGAAAATGAATAAGTGAAAGAAGAAGAAAAATAAAAGGAAGAAAAATAATTGAGAAAAAAAGAAAAGAGATAGAAACAAGAAAGAATATGAGAAAAAAGGAAGGAAAGAAAAAAAAAAACAGAAACCGAAAAGAGATATAAAAACAGAAAGAAAGAACGAAAAAAAGAAAGAAAGAAAGAACGGGAGGAAAGAGAAAAATGAAAAACAAAAAGATTTTAAAATAAAAAACGTAAGAAAGAAAGAAAGAAAGAAAGAAAGAAAGAAAGAAAGGACGAAATGAAAGAGAAAAATAAAAAACAAAAAGATTTTCAAATCAAAAATAAAAAACGTAAGAAAGAAAGAAAGAAAGAAAGGACGAAATAAAAGAGAAAAATAAAAAACAAAAAGATTTTAAAATAAAAAATAAAAAACGTAAGAAAGAAAGAAAGAAAGAAAGAAAGAAAGAAGGAAAGAAGAAAAGGACGAAATGAAAGAGAAAAATAAGAAACAAAAAGATGTTAAAATAAAAAATAAAAACGTAAGAAAGAAAGAAAGAAAGAAAGAAAGAAGGTGTGGATCTTTCCTTGGGAGATTAGAAATAAAAGCTTTGTATCGCCAGAAGTAAAAGAAGAAAAACAAGAAAGAAAAAAAAAAAGAAAGAGAAAATCTGTTGTCAATACAACAGAATCTTTATGAAAAATGTGTAAACAAGATAAAATATTTGAAAAAAAAAATGATAGAGCAGGAAATCAATAAATAAATATTCTGAAAAGAAAACAACCACGATGAAAAGCTTCAACAACAAATTTACATCATTTAATATACTATGCACACACACATACCTATACATATGCACCCCTATATATATATATATATATATATATATATATATATATATATATATATATATATATATATATATATATATATATATATATATATATATATATATATATGTCACCATTTAAACTCTCGGTGACATGCACGTGGCTATTCATTTCTCATATATATATATATATATATATATATATATATATATATATATATATATATATATATATATATATATATATATATATATATATATATAGAAACCAGACAAACCTGCCTAAGCAGACCATCAGGGAAGCCAGCTCACTAGGTTTATCTAGGTCTGCTCTACGGTTGTATTGAGCTCTTTTGTTAGTTAGTTGTTTACTCGCGTCAGGGTTTTTTCTTTGGGCTTTGAACCTGCATCTGTGCGATTTTTTCGACGGACTTTCATGTTCCTGGCTCTTTCTTTTTTAAAATCTTTTTCCCTCGAGATTGATTTGATTATTGGCAAATCAAAGATTCGAAGGTTTTTTTTCAAACAGAGTATATTTACCTATATATATATATATATATATATATATATATATATATATATATATATATATATATATATATATATATATATATATATATATATATATATATATATATATATATATATATATATATATATATATAACACAACGAAAAGAATATAAATCCAAACGTTCATATTATTTTAAACAAGGGCTCATTACAAGAGTAGATGAATAAATGTTTATTACAGTGTAACCCGGATATAAGAGAGTTGTCGGGACCGGAGAAGAAGTCTCTTATATCCGAGTTTCTCTTATATCCGGGTTTGGTCTATTTTATATACATTAACACAGGCTCTAATTTGGAACCAGAGAAAATCTCTCTAATATCCGGGTTTCTCTTATATCCGGGTCTCTTATATTCTGGTTACACTGTATAAACTTATAAATTGGACCATTGAAAACATCTCATCAGGTGGATGGTGATGATACCGCCATCGTTAACCCCCTGATGAGACACCTTTAGACATCAAAATAAATAGGCATTTTTTTCGTGGTAACATACACGTTCCAATATAGAAGTTTATAATATATATATATATATATATATATATATATATATATATATATATATATGAAAAATACAGTTTGAAGGCATACTATATTTATGGGGAAAAGTGCTTAATATCAGGGATACAGGGTATGTAAATGTGTAAGTGGACACTGGGGTGCCAGGGTTGAACGCAATCTTCAATCTATGGCTGAAGACTGGTATTCTTTCGTATAATGTATGTATTCACAAGCATCCACGCGCATATATATATATATATATATATATATATATATATATATATATATATATATATATATATATATATATGTGTGTGTGTGTGTGTGTGTGTGTGTGTGTGTGTGTGTGTGCAAATATGTTTTTTAGTACCACGCCATTATAAAACAAGTTTTATGACAAGGATCATAATTTAATATTTAACGATTAAAATCGAATAAAATAAATATATAATTATTTTTAATTTTTATTTTTTCCTTTTCCCACCTTCGCTTTCTTCCGATTTTAAGACCTTATTTAAAAAAAATAAAAACACCCCTTCAGGAGAATTTTAATACAGACTATTTACTTCCGACGAAGTGTCGGTCGAAAGGCACATTAGGCTATATTTATTTTATTCGATTTTAATCGCTATATATATATATATATATATATATATATATATATATATATATAATATATAAATAAAAGCTCAATTTTTTTTGAATTTATTACATTGGGTTTCAATTCATCAGACCTACAAATTCAAAATAAAACAAAAATATAGCTAGGTAAAAAAATTCCATGAATGTGGGAGTGAAAACAAAGGGTGAAAGGGAAATGTATGAAGTCTCTAGAGAGGTGTAACGGAAGAAAGATGGATAGGAAAGACTTTAATATGTTTATTCAAATTTAAAGTTTTAAAGATTCTAAAGTTCAATAATGGTTTAAATGAGTCGAATACAGATAGATATGAATATGCATATATATATCATATATCAGATATATATATATATATATATATATATATATATATATATATATATATATATATATATATGATATTTTTGAAGGTTTCCGACCTGACCAACACCATGAATCTTTTCTCCTATGTTTATTCAGTTTTTTCAGATTCTACAGATTGATATATATATATATATATATATATATATATATATATATATATATATATTTTATAGAGAGAGAGAGAGTGATTGAGACAGAGAAAGACAGAGAAACAGAAAAGATGCCTGTGTATGTTTCTTTCTCATGAATTATTCGCATAAAAACATATAGTTACACTAAATATTATATTAATGCATACACACACGCGTACGCGCGCGCACACACACACACACACACACATATATATATATATATATATATATAATGCATTTACATGCATTCGACATTGCAGAAGATAAAATTAGATATAATTTCACTCGCCGAGTCTCTCACACAGACACGTCTGTATGAACGCCCATTCAGTATAATGGTATAAGTAGCCATATAAAATGACTTTCGAACATAATCTCAAATAGCAAAACATATAAACTAATCAACTCAAATTATATATTTATAGCACACGCGCACGCACACCCACGCATACACACGGACACACACATCCTCACACTCACACATACCTGCAGTTAATAGTAAACACAAGTGCATTTCGATGCACTATAAGCCTCAGAATAAAAAAAATACATATAAATAATACATTATGCATATATTCATATCATTTATTCAAATTTGGAGCAAAACACAGGTATATTGATAATTCATTGATATAGAAGTTCAAACACACACACATATATATATATATATATATATATATATATATATATATATATATATATATATATATATATATATATATATATATATATATATATATATAATCAGAATATGTTAAATTTCATAGAATAAATCTGGAGAGAAGACAAATTGAATAAAATAGACAGTCGGAAAATTTAACTTAGTCTTTGCCAACGCGTTTCATCATTTGAATTTATAAAGTCAGGTGATGATAAACATTGTGTAGTTAGATAAAATTCAAAAATAAAAAAAAATCACTCCTGTGTAAGCCTCGCTTTGGATATTAGCAACTTTTTCTGGTGGGAGGGGTGGTCGGTGGACTAAGAATGTATTTGTTTTCCATGTAGACAATATATCAAATTTCTCTAAATAAATCTTTGGAGAAAAAAATGAACCTATCATATATATATATATATATATATATATATATATATATATATATATATATATATATATATACCTGGTGTAACAACAAAATTGTCCAAATCGTGTAACAGCAAAATTGTCCAAATCGTGTAACAGCATGTGATAATTGTCTATCCCACAAAATGTTTAATATCTAAAGAAAGCTACTAAACTAATTGAGTTTATTTTTTCCAGGTTTTTCATATAAAATGTTTAGCCATCTTGACACCATTTGTTGTAAGAATCACTGAAAAACCCTTTTAGTTATTCGGCTAGAAAGAGACCAGTATAAATTTGTTTTGCGTCAGCCCCACTATATCATCCCAAGTGAGCAATGGCGTTCAGTAATGGTACCAACATTCATACTCTGGCTTCCATCTTCAAAGTCCATTCAAGAACCATCAAGAGAACGGTGAATAAGTTTCAAAAAGAGGGAACAGTAGAAAGGAAAACTGGATCAGGAGGTCACAACAGCAAGATGGGTCTTAATTTCAGCTTAGGTCTAAATACATTCTTATTGTTCAACGTAGAGTCGAAATGTGTGATAAAAACCCCTGAGAATTCCAGTAAGATATCTTTAACCATTTCTAAGATACAACGCTTCAAAGCTTAATCTAACAATTGGACAATTTTGCTGTTACACTATTTGGACACTTTTACTGTTACACGCGGTATATATATATATATATATATATATATATATATATATATATATATATATATATATATATTTCAAAGAATTAAATTTTTCTGAAGAAATTGCTTAATGAAGAATAACAATCAATAAATATTAGGATTTAGAGATTTCGATTAATTTTTATAAATTCATTGACTCTATATATATATATATATATATGTGTGTGTGTGTGTGTGTGTGTGTTAATTGATGCAATATATATAATATTTTAAAGAAGTCATCATCCAAAGAATTAATCAGTAAAGTTAATGTAATTAATGGTGAAATAATATCGCTAACAGATCATTAAAATATTAACTTACTAACAACTCTATGAATGACGCGATCATTATGTTTAAAATTATGAGATGGATTAGATGTTCTGTTACAGGTAGCTTCATCGTCAGGTATTAATATTGTTTTCATTTCAGGTAAATTTCAGGTAAAATTCGAAAGTACTTAAACAGAACATGTCATCCATCTCATAATTTTAAACATAAGTATCACATCATTCAGAGAGTTGTTAGTAAGTTAATATTTTATTGATCTGTTAGTGAAGTGATTTCGCGATTACTTTCATTGACTTTACTGATTAATTCTTTGGATGATTACTTTTTATATATATATATATATATATATATATATATATATATATATATATATATATATATAAACAAGTATAGGATTGGCGCATACGGAAAAAAAAATCCAATAACCAACAAATAATATTCTTAAAAGAGTGCTCAGTACAGAGTAGAGCAAATATAATCATTTATTCGAAAATCATAACATACAATGTCATAAAACCACTACAAAAATAGCGTTTCCCCTAGCGAGGGGTGTTTGATTGATCTGAACCTTTTAAAATCCTTTATTCTACATTCAACATCATCACTTGAGAAGACACCAGAAGTCTTGAAACAAAATGCCTATTTTTGTAGTGATTTTGTAACATTTTCATGTTATAATTTTCGAATAAATGATTATATATATATATATATATATATATATATATATATATACCGGATATAAGAGACCCAGATATGAGAGACTTCTTCTCCGGTCCCGACAACTCTCTTATATCCGGGTTACACTGTATATATATATATATATATATATGTATGTGTGTGTGTGTGTGTGTGTGTGTGTGTGTGTGTGTGTGTGTGTGTGTGTGTGTCAAAAGGAAGTTGAAAATGCAGCTGGAGTCTTTAAAATATTTATTTTGAGTAACTTTACCGGTATTATTGTTCTATAATTTGCAAAAGACAAATTGAGATTTAGTAACTTGTGGCTAGGCCATGATCTGTTTCGTATCTAACTGGAGTTGGAGAATTCTTTCCGTTTCATGCAGAAAAAAATGGTGGTACCGATTTCTATCTTTTTAAAATACAATCTGAACGTTGCTAATGACAGCAATGTGTTAAGTAGTTCATGACAATAAGACGCAAGTAATTCATGATAACAAAGTGTTAAATGGTTCAAGTGTCAAGGATTCAATTTTGTTGGACCTTAGTGGTAACCACCAAATATTTAAGGTACAAAGTTTAAATGCGCGCGCGCGTATATGTGTGCGTGTGTGTGTGAGTAGAAATAGTTTTAGTGTTTCGTACTTCGTCTAGTACTGTAGTGGATAATGTAACATAAAAAATTATAATGATAATGATGGCAAAATAAACAAGAATTTTCCATGAGTGTATATGTGTATATAAATTTCTTATTGTTTAGTAAGTAGCCAGGTGCACAAGAATTATTATTTGAGAATGTCGGGGTGGGTGAGAAGATAGTGGTTTATCATCTTCATAATAATAATGATTCCATTAGTAAAATGGACAAGGATGTTACGTGTGTATGTATGTGGGTGTGCGTGGATAGTCTTTGGTAAATGTGACTTGGAGTATTTTTCAGACGTGTTTTGTATTTTTGAATAAATATATTTTCTTTATATATTCATGTTTGGTTTGTGGCATTGTCTTGGTAAATATACAGCTGAAAGACTTGGAATTGGAAGGACTTATGTGTTGCATATAAGTCTATATGCCCACTCAGTGGTAACTTATGAGCTCTCTTATTTGTTGGCGATGTTATTCTGTTTCTGAAAGTGATTTCGGTTTGCCCGGTGTAATATTCATTATATCCTTTACATTAAAAAATGTTCCTCCTGATTTAAATGTGTACATTATGCTCTCAATTAAATAATACTAGTCCCGCAGTTAAAGCGACCATACATTTTGTTAGTTGGTGCGGGTTCTTGGTGTGTAATTTGGCACTGGTGTGAAGATTTTTTCACAGAGTTTCACTTTTATGTTTTTCTTTTTTTCATTCTGGGGTTTTGTCTCAATAGTAGGACGTTCTTATGTATAACATTACATGCTTCTGTATTTCTAGTTATTTGTTCAGATATAAGCTAGAATATTGGACAACTGGATTTTTTTTTCATAATTCTTGAATATCTGTAGTTTGCCACGTTTTATTCTGTTGTCTATTAATAACGATGGATATTGTCTTTCGAGTAGAAATAATTTTAATTCTTGTAGTTTTTTTTTATTCCACATTTCATAATTTAAGACAACAGTGCAAATTTTGCTTGTTAGATTAAATGGAATATTCGTTTTCGTGTGTTTTGTATGGTTTGAAGTGAATGGCAGGTAAAGTTTAGAATCTGTGGTTTTTTTGTCAGTTTCAATGTTTGTCTTTTTTTATGATTAGAATTTCCAGTAATGGAAGTTGGTCTTGACTGTATTCCATTGTGAATTGGATATTGATTTTGTTAATTAGAGTTTTGAATTCACTGAGTTGGTCAAATATTTGTGTCTATGGAAGAAGGCAATCATCGAAGTAACTTTTACAGTTATCTATCAAATTGCTGTGGAAGTTCAAGTCATATTTTAATTTAGACTATTCATATATCTGGACTTAAATGTATGCCATGATTAAATTAGCGCAAGTCGGAGCAACTTTTGTACCCATTATTGTCCCTATATTTGCTTGTTAATATTGGCATTGAAATTAAAAAAAATGTTTCGTAGAATTAATTTTAGTCCCTCGATAATGAAAGAATTTTTTCCACCATTTAATTAGGGAATTTTTCGCGTCAAGATCATATTGACTCTAGTCCGTATTGGTGTGAGATTGTAGTCTACAGGCTTACTCCATCAAAAGATACTTGAACTACTTAACACCACGTTATCATGAACTACTTAACACGTTGGTGTCATTAGCCAAATTCACTGAACAATAACACTCACAAATTTTGACAAAATTTTATGAACACCAATTTCAGGCGCAAAAATTATTATGCCTGATCACGTGATCATAATCATATTTTAAACAGATAGAAATGAGAGCCACGTTTTCCTGTACAAAACGGAACGAAACAGATCATGGCATATCCACACGTCTCTAAAACTCAATTTAACTTTTGAAAATCATAAGATTGTAAAGTTACTCTAGATAAATATTCTTAAAGACGAGAATTGCATTTTCAAATTTTGTTTGCTATATATTTTACCCGTATGGGTTATATATATAAAAAATACATACTTTCTAAGATATAAATATATATATCAATGCGTCACACACACACACACACACACACACACACACATATATATGTGTATATATATATATGTGTGTGTGTGTGTGTGTCTTTCTTCAAGGAATAAACAAAGAAGTGGAACTTACTGTTCCGAGAAATGTTTTTGTTAGATGGCTTCACTGTGGAAATTATATTCTCTAAATATACCTAAGTCCCTGTTTAATCCATCAATTTATTTGGAAAATATATTTCAACTCCGGTTTGTGTCTTTCTAGTCAGCTGTTGAATGAAGACAATAAAAGCACGCATCTCATGTCATCACTGCTATCGAACGGTTTGTTTTCCGTATATATATATATATATATATATATATATATATATATATCAGTGGCGACTCTAGGTTATCAATTATTGTCGGGCTCATTACAATCTTTGACAAAATATACTATTGGTATAGCTGAAATGATTCCTTTACTGAAACTGGTTATCAAGTCACTGATGGTAGAGTGTGTGTTTGTATATATGTCTATGCGTTAGTATGCTTATGTACTTCTCTGTCTGTGAATTTTTAGTTTAATTTATTGTACTTTTATGTTTAGTAATGCTGAGTGATATCATATTTGCTCAACACTACTCCAATCACACTCCTCACTCAATCCTTCAGTCGACGAGTTAAGACGGTCACTTTGTTTGATTTTCGCCGAATTTAAGTCGGGTAAAATGTGGCCTTTCTCAAAAAATACATTGCTAAATCATTATAATATACTGAATAAGTTATTTAAAGTAGATATTTGAAAACAAGTTGAAATAAAAATGTCTTTGAAAAACAGGGCAACAAATCATTAGAGATTTTTAAAAGATTACTTATAAAATTAAAGCAAGAAATACATTTTCTAGTAACTATGTCTCCAGCTTCGATAGGGCTCAGATCTACGCAGCCCAACTAATCATATTAATTTTATTTCATTCTCTTTTCTTTTTTTTAACTTATTTTCTTTGTTTTTTCTTTCTTCTTTTATCCTTCTTTATTATAAACACTATCAACAAAATATATTGCGGTCAATATTTTAGGCACGGAGTTAAAACCATTAATTTTGGATCCAGCTGAAATCAAGATCGAAAATGACGCACTACAAAAATATTTCTGTTGCTTTGAAATAGATATACTTGAATGTTGACTCACTCAGGAAGAACCCAACAAGCCTGACTGCCAGAGTCACCACTGATATATATATATATATATATATATATATATATATATATATATATATATATATATATATATATATTAGAATAAAGAAAAAAAACAAGTTGAGAATGATAAACACGAACAAAAGAAATAAAAAAGAAAGAGAGAAAGAGAGCAAAAGAAAGAAAAACGAGATAATGAAATAAATAACGAAAACAAAGTAAAGGAAGACACTCACACACAAACACACACACACACACACACACACACACACACATATATATATATATATATATATATATATATATATATATATATATATATCAGTATAGGATCGGTGTAGAAGGAATGAAATTCCAATAACCAAAAACGGTATTCTTAAAAGAGTGGTCAATACAGCGTAGAACAAATACCATTTATTCAAAAATTATAGCATAAACCTGATATAGCATCACTTTAAAAAAGTACCTATTTTGTTTCAACTCTTCTGGCGTTTTCTCAAGTAATGGTGTTGAATGTCTATGAAATAAAAATGGCATACTACACCACTTAAGAAGACACTCCAAGTGTTGAAACAAAATGGTTATTTTTGTAGTGATGTTATAACATGTTTATGTTATAATTTTTGAATAAATAATCATATATATATATATATATATATATATATATATATATATATATATACTCATTGGAACAATTGGTTCATAGCCAGGTACGTAGGTATTCGTTGGTTATGTGATTAGAATTCACTGCTGAATTAAGTATATTGAAAGGAAGGTTTGTCAACATGAAATATTATTTTTGTCGTATAAAATGAACGCTTAAATGATAACAATATCTGATATCAAGTCATCGCATAAGTCATGTCTTAAATCTGACAGTGACGCATTGAAAATTAGCGTTATTCTGTAATGCCCGTTAATAATGTATATCACTACGCGTCGCTGCAGTTTTAAAACGTATAAGTTATGTCGTCATTCAACTTAGTTACTAACTTAAAGCTACCGTAAAAACGGATGTATCAAAAAGTTACATGAAAGGCAATAATCCTGCACATAGTCATGGTTTATTGATAGATTCTTTAAACGAAAGAAATTCTCAAAGATGGTTTGAAATATTTTGCAGAAGTGTCTTCAAGATAAAACTTAGGATATGGACAGGTTTTACCAGTTGTCTGAATTTTCTGCTTTCCATAGAAACATTGTTGCTTCAATTAAATAATTAGCTCAAAAGATGAACTGAAGCCATTTAATGCTTTCCCGCCAACGTTAGTGACCCATTGACGTTGTCCATTAGTTCTTTCTTGAATCTAACCAGATTATCACTGATAAGGTTTACTACTAGTAACTTGATGAAATACAGAATTAATTAAGCAAAATACGACTGGCATGATTTAATGTTTATTTCTGCTTCCTGGCAACACTCCACCACATTTTTCCAGTATATCATGGCAGAAGTTCACCGACTTGGGATAAGAGACTTTGCCACATCGACTATATTCCCATGATCCCTCATCCAGTGACTACCAATTTTTCAAACATCTCGACAATATTTTAAGCCAAAAGACATTCCGTTGCAAACAAAGTGCAAAAACGGCATTCAAAGATCACTGGTCGTCCAGGCCTTTCGATGTTTATTGTAAAGGCATAAATAAACGTGTAACTCGATGGCAGAGATGTGTAGACATTCAGGCTTCCCATTTTGAGCGATTTAAACATTGATTAAATATATTAATCCAGCAATAAAAGTTGATTCTAAAATCGAGCAATATTTTCCGTACAACCGAATAGGAATGCAGATGTTTATTTTTTCGTAATGACACAAAAATGTACCAAAAGTTTAAAATATAGTTTGTTTTGTTTTTGTTTGGTTTGGTTTACGGCATATCAACCTCAATGGATTAATTTTATTGCTGGTAAGATTTTTTTCCAAAAATGTATTGCTGTTAATATTTATTTTCTTCTAAAATTTATTGCTGGTAATAATGCATTGCTGATAATAATTCTTCATTCAAAACATTTATTGCTGGTATTAAAACCTATTTTTACACTTTCATAATGCTTTAACCTGAGTTTAGGGGTTAACTATTTTCCCATAACTGGGACCCTAACACGTGCTGCAACTCGGGGTCAGGGTGGACCTGGGAACACCAGCAATTAAGAGGTGGTTCTACGCTCCTCAAAACCTCCTGATCAGAGGCCTTGCTTTTGGACGTAGTTTATCGTCTTACCCAGGACGTGGATGCAATTTATCGTCATACCCATGACGGTTAAAATAGGGGTAGGGAAAGATTAGTCTTCTCTCTGCTATCTTTTAACATGACATGTCACAATCGCTGACGCACTCGTTCGAATATTTTTCCTTTCATCACAATCCATATTGGCACTCTTCATTCTAATGGCACAGAGCATGATACAATATTTTGCCCAAGTCATAACACCTCTCATATTTGCGATAATAATAATAATGATAATAAAAACAAAAATATTTTATATTATTATATTTGAATCTATGAATATTTACCATAAGATCACCGAAGTTAAGTAACATCGAGCCAGGTGAAGACCAAGATGGGTGATCGCTTATGAATACCAGGTGGCTTAATGGAGTTCCAATTCCCGTTGGGTTCGTTTTATTCATTTACGCGTAAATACCCTTGCAAAAGGTATGAATCCTCTTATTCTCTTCTCAGCTAGGAGTTAATTAGTAAGATTTGTATCACTAAATTATTATCTAAAAATTCTTACAATTTAAAAATATTTTAAAAAAGGTTGATAAAACGTAGTAAATGAATCAATTAATCAATCAATAAAAACATTTACTTGGTTTAGGCGGGCTTACGTATATATGCTGAAACACAGATTCTTGTATGATCACCGAAGTTCAGCAACTTAATCGATGGATGGACAATTAAAAATTCTGTAAGGTTGGATGTGCGGGTGGTGTAATGTCTTGATGGGCTAAAAAATACCAAATATAACAGTCGAACAAATTGTTCATTACTGTCAAACTCTCTGCCTTGCTGAAGGGCAAAGTTTCGTCCGTGGAGGTAGACAGGCTCTGAACCTGTTTATACGGGCTCGAAGGGAAATTATGGGCCGGCTCGAAGTACCCT
>CAHIKZ030005575.1:345000-400000 GCA_903632075.3 Acanthosepion pharaonis | reverse complement strand
CCCCTTATTCTCGCAATCATCGACTTGTTTTATCTTCTGCAAAATCAAACTAAATATTGCGGGTGAAGTTTGGTGACCCTATGAAATTCGGTGGTCTTATCCGTTGGGGTCAAGTGTAAGCCGACTTCAGCTTTTGAGGAACGGGGAAAAAGAGACTACCTGTTTACCGAACTTATGCCAATTTTGTTTAATCTTGGGCCAACTGAATCGGACCTAAACGTTTTGGGCTCCTGTTCAAATAGAATCTTTCCAACTCCTTTACACAACCGGACTCTTATCTACCTTTTTAACTCTCGGACCAACGCATAATTTTCTGATTTCTGTGCAGACCAGATATATGTCTACTTTTTTTTTTTTAATTTTTTACCCCGGTGCAATCTGGATCTACGTCTACCTGTCTAACGTTTATCCTAATGGCAGAATTCGGCATCAAATAATCCGGTAAAATTTTGATATGCTGTAAAACAAAACCAGACGAAACCAAATTTGTCGGATATAACTGACCTTTATTTTAGTATATTTTGAGTTTCAAATTCGATGTTTTGCACTGCAAATCAGGTAAATCTGATTGTCGATGCAGAAATATTAAAGGAAGCCTTTCTGATAGAAGACGGCTGTTATATGGATTGTATAACTGAACTTACATTGTGATGATTGTCAATGATCTGGAAATAGGAAGAAACATCTACTGATAGAATATCGCTTACATATGTATAAAATGATGATTAACCAGGATTTTTTTACATGAGGAATTATTATAATTATTTGCTTTACTATTCGGACCGGCATGTTCAACTTGGTTATTAAACCCACAATGTTTCGACCGTTATGCCATCCGACATTCTTATCCCAATTCAGGTAGATTGTTCACATTCCGCTTTTTATTCTTATCTTTGTGTCATTTAACTGTTTCCTCGACTGAATCAATTTATATGGTTGTTTAGCACCTCCAGAGCAAGGAATTTAACTCGTAATTTCCAGTAAACTCGAAATATTATAACCAACGCTTTTATCAAGTATGGACATGAATATAGAATTTCTTGACAAATGCAGTAAGACATAATGACCGAAATGTTGTGGGTATGACAAACAAGATAAGCATGCAAATCTGAATAGGAAAGCTTATATTATTATTCACACACACACACACACACACACACATATATATATATATATATATATATATATATATATATAAAGAAATATAGTTTTAAGGGGTGCTATATTTATGGGATAAAGTGCTCAATACCAGAAATAGAGCTTATGTAAATATAAATATTAACACTGAAGTCAACACTCAGAGATGACAGGCTGTTTCATGCTAAACGCAATCGTCGGGCCGCGAGTGTTAGATTTTTCTCGACTATTTATATATATATGGGTCAGTGGTGCATTGTGGATAATCTATTCTGGCGGGTATTTTGACGAGAAGGCTTGTTTATTTATTGATTTATTTTATTTTCTATATTTTTTTATAAAAATATAAAATATAATTATATTACATTTTTTTAAATATACAAAATAAAAAATAAGTAAATAAATAAGAGAAAACAAGTAAAAATTAATCCAAATAAATAAACAAATTTACAAATTAACAAATCGCTCCCGCTATAATAACAGGTGGAACTAATAAAAAGCAAACATAAATAAGCAAAAACAAATAATGAATCGAAATAAATAAATAAATAAAACAATAAACAAATTAAGACTGTCCCCTGCCAAAATAACAGAATAGACTATGGCATTCAATCCAATAACTGGACGAATAAATAGCTTTAATTATCTTCCCAGACCAAAAGAAACTATTAAATAATCGACTAAGCAATTTTTGCTATGTTAATAAAACATCGAAAACCGTAAATAAAAAATAAAAAAATGTAAACAAAAAAACAAGTAAAATAAATTAACCCAAATAAATAAATAAACAAGCCAACTCTAATATCGTGTTTTTAAATTATTTTCTAAAGGTTGTCCGCACAACAATAACTTTATTTATGTGTATTATTATTTAATATTTTACTAAGCGGATTAGTTTTGGGAAAATGCTTATTAATAAGGTTTACGAATTTTTGCCCTAATTTAGTTTTAACCATTCGGTTGAAACGGAACGTAAACCAACTGATCTTTGTAGATCTTATCTTCTTATTATTGTCATAAATAATGGGAATTCTGTACTTAATAGTAGTACCTTCATATATCAATTTATCGTATTGCTGGCGAAATTAAGCCCTTTCTATATTGATATCAACTTTTTTCGAAAACTATTTTAAAAAAATAATTATATTTCTCATGACATGAAATCTAGCAAGTAAAATTACCGGTATTACGATATGAACATAAAAGATAAGTATTTATTATGAATTATGAATTTTATTTTTTTTTAATTTTATTTAAGAGTGGTGTTTTTTTTTTTGTTTTTTTTTTTTTTTAATCAGTTTAAGCCCAAGGAAAGTAAAAAAAGCCACTAAGACACAAACGGTTACTGGGTGTGGAAGAATTAGAAACAGAAACATTAATAATGAGCGGGAAGAGAAAAGAATATTCAGGGGGTCAGTAGATAGGGATTGACGTTGCATTTAACTTTTTGCAGATTAAAGTTGGTTAAAAATCATGGAGCCGGAAGATATCTTCACAAGCAAGAAGTCCACGAAAAGAAAATGTTGGCATAGAATTTATCCGTTCATCTAACCAGCTCAAGTGTAAACTGATGAGATCTCGACATCAGTCAAGTATCGTGCTTAAATTAAAAAAAAAAAATGCCTAGATACCATAGCGAACAGCTCATCCGAACAATTACTATGAAAGTATCTATAGAAAAAGACCAGAGAGGCAAACTTACGGCGGTGGAAAATGACTGAAACTGAGCTCAGATCAGGACCAATAATTTTGCTGATTTTTCTCTAGATTTTATCAAGTAGCTTAAAATAAATATCAGGGACACAGGACCATAGGTGACAGCAATATTCTAAGTATGGACGAATGGTAGACTTATAGATATGTAAGATAGATTCTGGAGAGAAAAATTGTCTCGCACGACACAGTGAACCAACTTTTTTGTGAACTAACAATGGATTAAACTGAGTCCATTCGTTTGAAATGTGGTATGGAAGGTTAAATGATCAGTGCCCATCTCTTTATATCTATGCTTGTATATGCGCAGAGCATAGTTTATGAACAGATGAAAGAGATCGGGGCTCTCATTTTCTTCTTGTACTTGCGATTCAGTGGAATCCAAGCTTGGACGATGAATGAAAAGAGGAAGTTTCTACTGGTGCTATCGAATGCTTCTGTAAGGTCAACATAGAAGGTATGAGATTTTTATTGGAGGGATATGCAATTTCTTTGTTTGATGACATATTTATCATTACTCGGTTTGCCAAAGGGAAAGACCAACTGGTTTCTGAGGAGCTAACTTTCTTAGAACTATCAGTCGAGTTAATATAACGTTCATTCGTACTTTGACAATAATAGATCCTACTTAGATACCTCTGTATAATAGATCCTATTTACATACCTCTGTATAATAGATCATATTTAGATACCGCTGTATAACAGATCCTATTTAGATCCAACTATATAATAGACCCTATTTAGATACCTCTGTATAATAGATCCTATTTAGATACCTCTGTATAATAGATCATATTTAGATACCTCCGTATAATAGATCGTATTTAGATAACTCTGTATAATAGATCCTATTTAGATACCAGTGTATAAAAAATCCTATTCAAATACCTCTGCTTTATAGATCCTATTTAGATACCTCTGTATAATAGATCATATTTAGATACTGCTGTATAACAGATCCTATTTAGATCACGCTACATAATAGATCCTATTTAGATACCTCTGTATAATAGATCCTGTTTAGATACTGGTGTATAATAGATCCTATTTAGATACCTCTGTATAATAGATCATATTTATTTATATTTATACCTCTGTATAATAGATCCTATTTAGATACCGCTGTATAATAGATCTTTGAACGCCTTCATAACTACTTTTGTGTTTTTATAGTGCTTTAATGCGCAATGCTTTTTGGAGAGATAAAGAATTCCTTCTTGAAATTAGATTTAGAGTAAAGATCTGTAAACCTCAAGAAAGATTAGATTCATCAAAAATTTACCATATGTAGAGAATTAAATAAGCTTCATGAAATCATCTTCACATAGATATCAATACGTAACCCAATGATTCTCAACCGCCGTGCCACGGCACACTAGTGTGCCGCGCAATCCTCTTAAGTGCTGCGAAAGTATGATTTGATTCGAAATCAATTCATAAATGTTCCTTCTAATATTCAACTTCAGTTATGTGATGACGAAGATTTGGTCGCCATTTTTAGTGATCGAGGGATCAAAATAAAACATTCGACGATACATTGATACATTTTGAATTTTAAAACAAAAGGAATATCCCACATTAGCTAAAAAGGCTTTATCAGTTATATTGCAAATTCCTACTTTTTATTCATGCGAATTAGGCTTCTCAACTCTAAATAACATCAAAAATAAGAAGCAAGAAAGACTAACCTCGACTGTAGAAGAAGAAATAAGGGTCTGCTTTTCGCACATTCGCCCTAACATTGAATAAATTGCGAAAAAAAAAAAACAGGCACAAGGTTTCACACATATATAAGCTGCACAAATAGTTCAACAGAAATGTTGAAATAAAATTCATATTTGTGTGTGTATTTTTTTAAAATCTATGGTTTTATTTCGTAACATGTAAATGTATAGCCTTTAAAAAAATTGCTTATTTTGCTGTGGTATTTTCATTTGCTCCTGTGTGTGTCGTTGCTTAAAAAGGTTGAGTAACACTGACCTAACCGCTCGCATATTTACGATGTCTTTACTTACATGAATTTCGACAAGAATTTCGTAATAATTCATTTCTTTGTATCTAAAGATGTGTGCGTATGTATGCGTTTCGCGTTTCCACTCCCCACTCTCCACTCACCCATGGGAAACGACAATTTCCGCTAATGCGTCACACAGCAGAAAACTTTTCTCTGTTGCCGAAAAACTTGTGTTCCGCTTGTGCAAAACTCACACAAAACTAATCACTTAGCGATTTTGAAGCCACTCCTACCAATGTATATCTTCATCTCTCCGACATAAAAACTACGTCGCTTTCCTCTCCCGACCCTTAACACCACCGTTTCGTGTTTTGTTGTATTTTTACCTAATATGATGTACGAAGTACAACTTGCTGCTGTGTCCCTTACACAAACATAAGTTGTTGTCATCAGCCCGACGGCGGATAGAACTGGTTATAGAAGGAACGGGAGGTAGGTGTGAGAGAGGAATGAAAACGAGCCGCCATAATAACAAAAAGAAAGTAGTCTGTGGCATCGGTAGTAATTGGTCTTCTACTGCCAACCCGGTTTCAGAAAGACATTATATAATTAGGGACGATATGGAAAAGCTTGGTAAGGAATCTAGGCGTCGCGCAGGTTGACAATTAGATTTCCGTCATGGCGGTTCGTTGGAGAGGTTTCTTTCTTGTCTCGTGATGGCGAGGTTTTGTAAACGTGAACCCCCGAGAGCTGTTGGTAGATTGCATTCGTTGCCGAGAAGTTGATTCACACCTCAGCCTACGCTATTACTACACCATTTTGACGCATTTTTTCCTTCTTTTTTTTTGTGTGCTTCGTTTAAGAGATGGAAAGCAGTGCCATGAAGTGAGAGGTACAAGAGGAGTGGACATATTTAGTATCTTTCTCTTCGGAAATACATGAGAAGTTAAGAAAAACACACACACCTCCCATATATATTTGTGTGTGTGTGTGTGTGTGTGTGTGTGTGTGTGTGTGTGTGCACGCGCGTTTTCATTCGTTATCTGTCCTCCTTATCCTAATAATATTTACCTCCTACTTTAATAATAACAAAGAATAAGTGTAATTTACAAGGCATTTTAATGTAAATTTTAATACCTAATAAAACAACCGGTTTCGTCCCAGTCTTATCAAGTTTATTCCTGGGAATAAACGTGTAAATTAAATTAAAAATGACTAATAAAAGGAGAAAAAAAATTTCAAGGGAAACTAGAGCCCAATAATATTCAGGCCCAGCAAACAATCTCTCTGTTTACAGAGGGAAGACTTGCGGAATTTGATATAAGGACTCCAGAAACTTGAGATGATATGAATAGTGGGACCCTGATAAAATAGAAAAACGGTCCACACTAAAGTCAGAAACACAATTCCTGTGCATATATATATATATATATATATATATATAGAGAGAGAGAGAGTTCAACACTGAATGGCGATAGTTAATTTTACATGAAGATAATGTCACGCATGAAACTGACAATTGGTATTCCGTGTACGCTATGCTTATATTTACATATATTATATTTTGGATATTGAGCACTTTTACCCCGTAAATATAGCATACCTCATGGCTATATTTTATCATATATATATATATATATATATATATATATATATATATATATATATATATAGAGAGAGAGAGAGAGTAAGAAAGAAAAGTCAAATCAGGGTCAAGACTAGGCGGCGACAATCTGTTTCATTCTTCAACGCAATCTTTAGGCCAACATATTTATCTAGATACTATCTGTCTATATTAGACACATTTATCCATAAATATAGCATGCTATAAATTTATACTTTTATCACACACACACACACACACGCGCACACACACACACACACACACACACACATATATATATATATATATATATATATATATATATATATATATATATAAACACACACACATATATATATAATTATGAAAGCGGAGACTTTAGAAACCCATGGTAATATCTTATTTCGTAAAACTGATTCTCCGGTTTCGTCTCATCACACCAAACAGTTTCAACAATAAATGAATTTTTAAAAAATTTCCAGGCCCAGGCAAAAAACGAGATATTTAAACATAAAATATGATTTAAAATAAAGATTCAATATTTTAAAAATTCAATTATTTTAAAGCATATTTTATGTTTAAATATTTCTTTTTTTGCTGTACCTGGGAAAAATCTTTTAAATCCATTTATTTTTTAAACAACTTAGTCTAAGACGAAATCGAAAAGTGGTTTTTGCGAAATAAAATATTATCATAGGTTTCTAAAGTTTCGCTTTCATAATTATCATTTGTTTTGTTCTTACATTGAGCGCTCTCTGTATCTATATCCTCTTTGTAATTATCTGTAAGAGCTACCAAATAATATATATATATATATATATATATATATATATATATATATATATACACAAATAAAAAGGTTGTCACTTAGCTGACTGATGTTACCTTTAACATCCCATCACCAGAGTATCATAGACGGACCCTCCAAGCATGACTCCGTCCACTCGTTAGTGGGGTATCAGCAAATGACTGATTAAACTTCTCGATTTTTCTTTTTTATACGCAATTTTCATTGGTGTAGGTTTTTTTTTATTTTTTTGTTCATAGTGTATGTGTTTGTTCACGGCCATGCGCCTGTCTGTGTGGAAGTGTAGAATGTCGTGGTTATTTGTTCTTTACAGTGTTTTTGAAAATTTACATTATATATATATATATATATATATATATATATATATCTGAAAAGTTTACTAGATGGTCAATATCAATTTTATTGTGAAAAAGTTAACTTACATTATAGAATCTGGCGTTTATATATTTTTGGATATGACAGACAAGTAATATTTAGTTGACTGATTGATTACTTTTTTACAGGTTATCAACCCTTTGCAAGTTATTTAAAGCCAGAAATATATATTGTTTACATTGTACGGGGAGGGAAGAGGCGGATTCAAATCTTTCCCAAATCGTCTCTCCGATTAATAATTTCGTGTCATCCATCACTCCACCCGTACACCTAAACTTACTGCTCGTGGAATTCCCAAGCGATCACCCATCTAGATACTAACCAGGCTCGACGTTGCTTAACTTCTGTGTTCGTATGGGAACCCGTGTTTCATCGTGATATAGTCGTAAGCCGGAATATTTTGTTGCCTATATTGTTTTTCTTGCTTTTACCCAGATCAAACCTAAAATGGTGTATTGCGGCCATATCTGATCAGGAATTGTCCAGTCCTTATTTTCCAACCTTGACAGTTCAAATGCTTTTTCTCAGGCTTGGGTGCGATGAGTTGTTTTCAGCCCTGAAGCCACCTTCCGAAGCATATCGCTACGCTATCGTTATTTCCATGGAAAATGATCAGGCATGATATATGTTTTAGTTGCACCAGTTCAGACCTTCACAGCCAGCAGACGCCATACTACGTACACAGGTTGGAATCCTCCTCCTTCCCTTCATATTCAGTGAGCAAAAAGAGGTTCCACTCGGACAGCGTTTTTCCGAGCACTGTTATTATCTGGAACACACTATACTTCTCTGATCATTAAAACCTTCACCTCTTTAAGTCTAGGCATCATCAGTTATCTCTCCTGCATAATCTTCACTGACTTCCTCTTCGTAATGCCTCACAAATTTATTCAACAAACCTCTACCTTGGGTAGCTCTTAGGCTTTGCATTGTCTGAACAATTTATAAAAATGAAAAGAAATGGAAAACAACGGAATTAATTCTTTCGCTAAGAGTATACAAGAATTGCCCATTATTATTTTTTTTCACACCGGTTCTAGATCTTTCGACCATTTTTGGTCATTCTCAGGAACAACAATATTTTTTTTATTCATTTCACGCCAAGCAAGATAATAAAGCCACTAAGATGCAAGAGGTTACTGATTGTCAGTGCAGATGAGGAAAAAATCTACTATTAAGGAGAGATGACAATAAAAGAATAAGAATTAAAAAGACAAGATAACAATGGATATTGCATTAAATTTATGAAAATCAAAGGTTACTACGAAGCAAGAACATGTTATTTTTCACGAGATCGGATGACGAACTGAAACTACGTTATTTTATAGCCTGAATTTTGCATCAGAAGACGACACTGAAGAAACCAATGCAATCCCTTGGCTACAATGTCGACATTATTCAGATTTTTATTATAGATTTTGAAAATGCTCTTCAATTAGATTTCATTTATATTTTGATTATTAAATATAATTAAAGACCAATCTCTTAAACTAAAGGATATCTTATTCAATATCTGGCTATATTTCTGAGATGATGTATTATGTACACTATTTACATTATTAGGACTATTGTTCTCGTCTTTGTTGCCATATTCATCACAACATTTCGGCCGTTGTACGCTCCGGCCTTCTTTAGGTGGGTGGTATATCGAACTGAAAACCCTTTATTTCGCTCGCTGGGGTAGACTGTTCTAGCTCCACGTGCCATGTCTAATCCAGTGACATGGTGCAAAGAGTTATGAGTTCAATACCTGGTTAAGGCGGTGGAGAACTTGGAGAGGGGAATTAACAGGAGATAACTGATAACTGACATCCATTAGACATGGCACGTGGAACTAGAACAATCTACCCCAGTGAGCGAAATAAAGGGTTCAGTTCGACATTACAACCACCTGAAGAAGGTCAGAGCGTACAACGGCCGAAATGTTGTGATAAATGTGGCAACAAAAATGAGGACAATAGTTCGAATAATGTAAATAGTGTATCTTATTCAATGTATCTTTCAAAGATTTTATTACAAATTAAATTTGACAGCAGATTTATTCCAATGTACAGTTAATAGCAGTTATGTCCTTTTCATAATTATTATTAGAACCGTCTTGTTACAGTAATATAAGTTGTATTTTTTATTACTTTTGAGCGAATTGCCGATCACTTTTAATTAAATTATTGTTTAATTTTTCGTCAATGATATAGTTATGTAACTTTTTAATAACTTTTAATTGATGTTATTTAAGTTTTTGAATCTTAAGCACGTCTTCTATATATTGCGATCGGCTTTCTTAATTTTTTTTTTTTTGATATCATATAAACACTGATAAATTTTACCAGATATTTAAATGAAATCTGTCTATTCAAAACTACAGTTTGTCGCTATTGCTTCGATATATTGCTTCGATATATTGCTTCGATATATTGCTTCAATATATTGCTTCGATATATTGCTTCAATATATGGGAAAGTATTGATTCAGGATATCGGTTAATGCACATGCAAAATAGCCGAATAAAAACATTGCTAAACAGGGATCTGTATTGACCAAGTTTTATCTCTATTTTTGCTGCTAACCCCTACCTTATCCCCGACACACACTCACACACATACACACACACACACACACACACACACACACAGACACACACACGAAGACAGACAGACAGACACACACACACACACACACACACACACACACACACACACACACACACACACACACAAACTTTCGACACGACAAAATATTTTTACTTGGTAACGGAAAATGTCCAGAATCGAATGCTGATTCATGCTGGGCGCAATCGTCAGGCGGCCTGACGATTGCGTCCAGCAAAACAGCCTATTGCCTCTGAGTGTTGACTTCAATGTTCACTTTTATATTTATATTTACACACTCTATCTCTGATATTGAGCACTTTATCCCATAAATATAGGACACCTTAAAACTACATTTCTTCATATATATATATATATATATATATATATATATATATATATATATATATATATATATTATATAATCTAACATCTATTTCTCTTTTATACGAGAGATAAAATTTACGATAAAATTTATTTCACAATCATAACATTTAAACAGGCGTTCTTTCTTCTTTCTTTCTTTCTTTCTTTTGTTTTCTCACTGAAACCAAGTAATGTCTTTTTCATTCTTTCTACGAGGTCAACACCCGAAGATTTTCAGAGTAACCCTGAAACAACTTCACTGAAACAAATGTACTTTTATCATTTTGTTTTTGTGGGGGAGACCATATAAAATATTTATACATACACTCGGAAATAGCCATAACTTTTATGCATCCGTAAGTGATGATGATAATCTATTTGCATGGCTTCCTTTATTTTGTTTTGTCTTTCGCGCATGTACGTATTCATTTAACTATGTTGGATGACATAATGCGTTTGCATGGATATAAATTCAGTTCATATCCATCCATCACAAATGAGTAGCTTGTTTTCACAGAGACATGAATATTTATGGTATAAAAACTGCATCTTTCATCACTGACATCGTATAATTCGCAGAAATCAATTATCTGTACTTGCTGTTACTTCTTTGGCAACTGTCGACTTACAGAAATGCGTAAAACGCAAGCAAAAGGCTTACGATGGAAGGTGAATTTCAATACATCATGCGGATGATGTCAAAATGCGCTCTTCAATATGAGATAAGGAGGATCTAAAAGTAATATTATATAAATTACGTTAAAATATTCATGTATATACACTCATGAGTCAAAAGTAAATGTTTACAGCTGCCTAATAAAATGCTGGTCCTTATATAAGCTTATTGGATCAGGTATGAACTTTACAAGACCTTTATAGGTTTCCTCTGGGATCTGAAGCCAAGGTGTTAATCGCGTTCCTTTAGTTCCGGCAAGTTATATGACGGAAGTTCCACATGAATGATGGGAACCACTATTTAAAATAATCAAAAGTTGCCTAATCTATCATATAGCCTCAATCTGCTTTTTGTCTTCCGATAGTGTAAGGTCTCTCCCCAAAATTAACGGATCCACTTTATACAGAAAAAAAAACAAGATTCACACACTGTTTTTCCATTGATACTAGACATATTTCCGATGTCTGTGTGTCTACTGACGGCGTTTATGTCAGTGGATCAAGCTTAACATGGATACTCTGACCGGCTAACGTCTACGCATCCCTATAATCAACATGAATTGATTTACTGTCTACTATAGCGCATTCATTCATTTAATTTGATTAAAACTGTCTCCGATTTTCGCCATTGTAGTCTTATTATGTTTTACACTAGAATTTGTTCATGACAAGCTTCGAGAGCCACTCAAACAAATCTTTAAATAATAATATGTTAAAAGAGACCCATGCTTAGAGAAAAACGTTAAGAAATTACGTACCGTCGACGCTATCCTTTGGGGATAGAGTTTGGAAGATAAGACAGAAGGAATTGCGTGCTTTGATCGCATGCTTTCTTGCACTTGGTTCCGGTAATTACTAAGGGCTAAACACAAAGTGGTCAAAACGGTGACTAATCTAAAAGGTACTAAATTAAAAACAGGACTAACAAAGGGAAAAATAAAACAATAGAGGTACCATACCGTGGTAAAATAACATTCGCCTTGGTTGCGAACATGTGGCCGTTGTAATTCATCTGAAGAAACATTTCTCCCTGGCTGCTGACCTGCATAGAGGAGGTCCTTCGACCAGTGGTACCGTGTTAACACCACCACCACCACAGATGGCGGTTTCTATTGTAAAGTAGGACTCGGGTTCGAATCATTCCGTACGGTACATCATCTTTCAAAGTTTTTTTTTCGAGTGTCCAGGCCGGTAGTCTTAATACATATTGTTTATTATAATCACATACGAGCAAATATCATTGGGGAAGGTATGAATCCATTTCTACTTTTTATTTAATTTATTTTTATAATTGTTGTTGTTATTATTAATATCATTGAATATATTCCTCCGAGGAATGTTACTCTTGCCCGAAGTGATCTAGTAAATTAGTTGTGTAAAAAATATTTAACCTTAACTTTTTAGTCGTTTCTGCTATATGCAGACGTTTTGGCCCTCTCTCTCTCTCTCTCTCTCTATATATATATATATATATATATATATATATATATATATATATATATAGTTGTATTAACAATACTTTTACAAACTTTGGGGGCGAGTTCCTCGCACCGAAACATGGACAGAAGTCCATATAAACATATTTCCGCAAATCCTTTGTTTTTGAGCTATTACGTTTAAAGAAAACCCCACGCACATTACCATTCGTAGCTGTATGTAAAAAAATCAAATCTGCCTTCTCACGATATGAATATCTCGCCATTGTTAAACGGAACACTTCGCTGTTAATTTACTACTAAACATGTTAATCATTGAAGGCAGACTAGCCAGAGATATACACGAATGACAAATGTAACCTAGTCTGTATAGCAACACAGCACCATCCACTGTAAACTTTCTTTAAACTTAATAATTAAAAAACTAAGGATTTGCAGACATATGTTTATATGGAAGCAAAAATCGTACCGCAGCTCATGACGTCATACATGACCACGCGAGAGTGAAAATGAGAAGTATTAAGTATGTATAGGCTATATGCATAAAACAGATGAAACCTAACCTGAACAAAATAAGCTATGAAATCTCCACAAATATTCTTAAATGTCTATAATTGGTAACAGAAGCCATTGGTTTATACCAACGGATTCCCATACTTAATACTTCTCGTTTTCACTCCCGCGTTGTCATATGTGATGTCATGATCTGTGATGCGATTTTCGCTTCCAGCGTCTTATATGCACGAGTTTGCCATTGCCTGGAAATCTTCCATGTAAACAGAAACAGACTATCATCATAGTTTTGTCCGTGTATTGCTTAATATATTGTAATTTAAATTGTCATCTTTGATAATGGCTTATGTAAGCCGAAAGCTTATATAGGATTAAAAAATATGTATCAATATTGTGATTTTCTTTCTTCGTTTAATGATAATGTTATTAAGCTTATCAGACAATATGAAAAGAATTTACATGAAATAAACAGACAACACTTGTCTTTATTATTTAATGAAACATGCATCAATATAAATATATATATATATATATATATATATGCATATATATATATATATATATATATATTCGTTACGCTTACTTCTGTCTCTTTCTTTTTATACGAGAGATAGAATTTATGTTAAAGTTTATTCTATAACCATAACATTTGAAGACACGTTCATTTCAATCTCCAACCTTTAAAAACAAAACCCATCTCATAACGCTCTATCTTCGTTCTTTGAAAATGACCAATGAGGTTCATGGTAATATTGCTTTTGACCATTCCCTTATGAGGAAATATTCAGCATTCATTGAACGAGCGACAAGTTCTAACGTCGGTTGAAATTTAGAAAGTATTTCTCTTAATACAGTTTTTCAGGATATAGTTTTCTCAATACCAGTAATTGTTATCGATCCTTCCAGTACCGATGGGCGATTACTGCCTAACCTTTTGTCTGAAGTATGCAATGTCAACATCTTGATTATGTCATTATTTTCTACTCGGATTACATGTGCTATTCATTTGTTACTGCTGTTAAATGTCCTCAACTTAAGTAGTCTCTGTTATTTGGTACAGTACATTGAAAGTACTCGAAACATTACGCACAATTTCGGCAAAAATCCTTTACAAGTTTTCACCTTTCTTCAATATCACAAGAGACTCACCAGAAGTTTTAACAGATAACCCCTGTCCGTTTTATTTGATAAAACATGTATAAACGAAGGATTGCTGTCCAAATATACTTAGTTTAAAAAGATATAGAAGCAGTTAGATATATCAAGAAGGGTAATGAAACGTTCATTGTAAAGTCTTGTTGCCTTACGTAGTTTTTACCAATTGCTCTTGTTATTTTTTCTTTCCCACGTTTTGTTCATTCGTGTTAATAGACAACAGGATAATGCGTACAACGTAAGTTAAATCCCGTGAGATTTGCGTGTGATTAACGAGAATCGTTTCCAGGAAGTAGAGAGTTTGTCAGTTCGAGTTGCTATGCTTTTTAATGTCTGTTTGCCTTTCATTAAGTTGGTGAAATAATTACATTGGTCAACTGGTATGACGTGGGGCAAAAGAGAACTAGATGTCTTTCTCGATGTGAATTCTGTTTTTTTCTCTCTCTCTCTCTCTTTCTTTCATACAGTGAATTGGTTTTCCTGATTATGATGCGAAAGTGATTTTGAATTTTTCGTTGGTGATGACAAATTTATGTGCTTAACGCATGCATGTTTGAATGTGTGAGCATTTTCTCATCAGTCAGTCTTCTTTGTGTTCGACTTAATAAGCTTTCGAGTCATACTTGCCTGTAAAATTGAATTATATGCAAGAAAAAGGTTCCTCTAATGTTTCCCTTTGTAACAGTTGAAGCTGATGTTAGCATGGAAGTGCATTTCTAGAATAAGTACATGTCTAACTTACACCGGCTTGCAAGAGGAGCATATGTATTTGACTATGAACTATTCTGGCAGTAGGTAAAGCGTCAGATAAGATAGAACTATCACACCAGATAAAAGAGACTATATATAGGTATATTGTATCGTTAACTTTAGCTTAATCTTGGGTAAGTCCACAGAAATAGGTCATGTATTGATGATCGGACTCACTAAGGCATGTTTTACTAATTGCTCACATATTACAAATCACAAGAGCCACTCAAGGAAGAGAATTACTGAATAAGGTTGTTGTATGCACGTAAGATGATGAAGTGGCAATAAATACAGATTATGAGGATATGTAGGATATATAACGGTTGATCCTAGACTTGAAGAAGTTAAGATTATAAAATTCGGGGTTGCTTCTTCATTCTCTCTGGAGTCTGTTCCATAAAGTTGATGTTCTCGAAATGAAGATGCACTTCATCCTTACTAATAGAATCCATAGGGAATGGGATTATTCGTTTCGATATCGTACGTGACATTGTGATATTAATGAATGTAGTGCGTCAGAACATTTGCCATGGATATAGCTATAGAGTAGCCCGATGCTTGCAACACTTCGGCTGGGGGAAAATGGTTGCACGCAGGGGTAAGAGAGAGTGAAAGTAAGCAGAGGTAACAGAGAGTGAAAGTAAGAGAAAAGACTGAGTATAGGGAGAACTGAGGAAAGGAAATTGTATGACGTTGTATTTAAATTTGGAGGTACGGTGGAGTAATGGATAGCGGCTCGGATTGAAAAAATCTGAAAGACGAGTTCGAATTCCAGTCGGATCTGTGACATTCACTTATGTGCTAATACCCCTGGGGAAGGTATGGATCCCTTTCTTCTCTCTCCAGCTATGGGTAAATAGCAGACGAGACTGGGTTATTTAGCCTTGGATGTCAACCGGTTTAGGAGAAAGTCACTCTGAATTCAAAACTGTATGTAGCAATGTAGTAGCACATATTATACAGATAAAGGAAAGGGTCGTTCGTATTAGCTCGATGATCCCGACTGCAGTGGAAATGATGAAGACTTCTAATTCTCTCAAGATTGCTTCACTGTAAAAGTTGAATAAATCTAGTGTGAATACACAACAGCTTTATTCAACTGGGAATACAAGGTTCGCGAATAGTGTCCTTTTATAGTTCCAGTAAACAGTAATAGCTCTATCAAAGAGGAGAGTAACAAAACAAGGGGAGACCACTCTTGATTATTCATAACAATAGGATCGTTCGCTTTGACTCGATGATCACGACTACGGCTGAATGATGATGAAGATTTTTGAAGATTGTCGTTATCATGAAAGAAAATAAACGGAATGGAGTTCCACAGGCGGGAAGTGCGAAAAACTGTTGGAGTAGACGTGGTGGTTGCATTTTGTTATTTCAACAGTAAAAGGGTGGGACTTAGATCCAATCTAGTAGCACGCTTAAATTCATGCAGTCGGGTTGCCGGGGAAAAAAAGCTCGTCAGTGCTGTTACCATAAAAATATTTGTAGAAAAGACAGAGGGAAGCCATGTCGGTGGAAAAAGTGACTGAGGTCGAGATGCCAGGTCAAGATCGATTACATTAGTAACCAACTGATGGTCGGAGAACACTATTGATCAATATCCGTTTGAAACGATATTGACATAAAAAGTTATTCTTTCAGTTCTTTTTTGTATTAGTGCTTACCTTCCTTACGACGCTTTTTTCTCTTGTGTACAAAAAAGTTAAAATAATATAAGACCTTGAGTCATTTTAAAATAATCCAAAAACCTTGAGTCACTATCCTATTTCGTCAGGTGCATACGATCTATTTCAATAGCAATTTTAAATAATTGGTACTCTAGCTTTGGGTGTCATCCAAACTAGAAGGTCTCCTCAGTGAAAGAAATGCGAAATCACTTTAGAAACATACTGATGAAGCTATGGGAAATCAATAGATCTCTATCTATAACAGGCAGGATGTGTGTGTGTGTGTGTGTGTGTGTGTGTGTGTGTGTGTGTGTGTGTGTGTGTGTGTGTGTGTGTGTGTGTGTGTGTGTGTGTTTGTAACGAATGCACGGCCGCAGATTTTGACGGAGTTGCACCAAAATTTACATGCACATGCTCCAAGTTAGCAGAAAGGCCAAGACCGACTTTGCATTTCCCAACTCCCATCGATAGTGGAAATAATCGATGTTTTCATGCTTCTACGGCAGTTTTCATGTAGTTTGCGGCCATTTTCTACTGGCCAGAGTGAGAGCCGATAGCTGGCTGCCCCGAATAGGCAGGAAGATTTTATTGGCCAGCGTGAGAGCCAACAGCTGACTGACACGAATGTTAACTAGCATGCTTGCATGCAAAAAAATCGATAACTGCATTCGTCACAAGTGGGAAAAATTTAAATCTGCATGGAACTTTACTCCAATTGGCTCATTCGCTTGCTTAAACTCAACGTTGATTCTGATTTCACAGTTGGTGTGAAAAAGTATTTGTTGTTAACATTCTTTTTTCCAGTTACGAGTCCTTTTTTAAAGCTGATCGTTTTGTGTTCATTTTGTTTAGTTCTTTTTTCATAACAGATTTAATGTTTAGTATAGAGCTTAAAAAAATTCTCAGTGTGAGATAGGCAAAAAATAAGGCATGTAGCAACATCAACACGGCAAAGGGCACTCTTTTAAAGGCAAGGAAAGGCAAAAATATTTGAAGTCAAGTGACAGCGATTGCTGTATGAGTCGTACGATTTTTGAATCAAGCACGGGCAACGCCGGGCCATGATGCTACTTATATAAGAAAATGGAAGATGTGGAGAACCATGGCTTTCTACGTCCTGAATGGACATGTCATTTACCATATATATGCAGTTTTGTTTGAAAACGGACGAATATTCTTTGTTCCAGATTTTTTCTGCCCAGGAATAATTGAGCATAAATGGTTCAACATTTTCTGAGAGTCGTCGACATGCTTAACCCAATGTTACTGCCTAAATATTCTCTCCCACTCGTTACATATATATATATATATATATATATATATATATATATATATGTGTGTGTGTGTGTGTGTGTGTGTGTGTGTGTAAAAATAGTAAGAATAACGCTAAAGCTTAAAATTAGAATATGTAGGATAGATAACAATAAACTTGAAGAGGTTATGTGAAATGATTTGAGAAGAGTCTTTGCATATATGGCAAATGTTCCTGTTGTCAAAATACCCCGAAATTTTTGGGACGCGAATTTCTAATATTCTTTCGTATATATATATATATATATATATATATATATATATATATATATATATATATGTACGAAGGTGTATTCGATAATTACTTTGGTATGATAAAGTCTCTCACACGTCTCTCGCGTCGGCTAAGAATAGTTTTTGATCTTGTCTCTTTTTTCTTATTATCTCTCTCTCTCTCTCTCTCTATATATATATATATATATATATATATATATATATATATATATAGATAGATAGATAGATAGATATAGATAGATATACATATAGATAGATATACAGATAGATAGATAGATAGATAGATAGATAGATAGAGAGAGAGAGTGAGAGAGAGAGAGAGAGAAAGATAGTGAGAGAGAGATAAGGAGAGAGACGGCAAGAGAGATTATATAAAATCTGTCTGATTAATAAATAAAAAATCCATTACTTCTTTAGAAATAGTTTTGTTTACGCTCCGATACGAAATTGAGCAGATATGAACTTTCAAGAAAGGATTTGCGTTTATAAAGCACCATTTGGCTCTGCGTGATCGGCGACGTACTCCATGGATGAGTCGGTTTTTAAGCCCATTATATCTAACGCCGTTTTCTCCTGCAATGGGGGAGGTGGGTTTCGAATAACAATTTATTTTAATAACACTTCTCGAATATCTGGCCGGTAGACGAAAATATATTAATATAATATTTAATGAATAAAAGGCGAAACTACTCAAATATCGGTTTACATTAAAATAACGTTTAAAGCCATATATATATATATATATATATATATATATATATATATATATATATATATATATATATATATATTTCATAAAAGACTACAGCCAGGTGCAGTGATTAAGCTTTTTAGATATTTTTTCTTGTGTTCGAAAAATTGTTTTCTGGACACGGTGTAGAAACTGTCCAAATATTCTATAATTCCCAGCGCTTTCGCTATACTTTTAGCCATTATCAAGGATGATTTTACTTTTGCTTTTTAACTGGGTGAACATTATCTATACCTGAATCTGAATGTTCGAGAAATCTTGAACGATTGTTGCCGGAGAGCGCAAATCTACATTTAATAAGATTTTTCGAAGATCCATATCAGTCACGAAAATTAATATATATATATATATATATATATATATATATATATATATATACACACATATATATATATATATATATATATATATATATATATATATATATATATATATATATATATATATATATATATATATATATATATTGTGTGTAAATAAATCGCATATTTTCATTTATACACGTTTCATTAAATAATATAGACAAGTGTTGTCTATTTATTTTATGTAAAATTTTTTCGTATCTTCTGATAAGTTTGATAACATTATCATTAACCGAAAAAGATAAAATAATGGATAAATATTGTGAATTTCTTTTTCGGTTTATGATAATGTTATCAAACTTATCAGAAGATACGAAAAAAATTACATAAAAAATAAATAGACAACACTTGTCTATATTATTTAATGAAACGTATAAAACATAATATATATATATATATATATATATATATATATATATATATATATATATATATATTTATAACACAGTAAAAACCAAACCCAAAATCGGACGAAAAAGCTATATCAATTATATAACGATAAAAAATACTACGTCACTTAAAAATCGAAAACCAAAAATATACAGTATAACAAATAAATAATAACAAGTAAAATAAATTGACCTAAATTCATCCAAAAAGTAAATAATCCCGATAAATTAACGTTAGAAAAAACAAATAAATATAATCAATCCAAATAAATACAAATTAAAAACTGTTCCCGCCAACATAATAGTTAGAATAAACGACAACAATCAACCCCAAAATTGAATAAATAGCTTTAATTATCTTCCCAAACCAAAACAAATCACTTAAATAAGCTATATTAGTAAATTTTTACTACGTTAGTAAAAACACCGATTAAAATAAAAATAAAAAATAAAAAAATAAATAAGATAAGAAATAAAAATAAATAAAACAAACAAAATATTTTAACCCAAATAAATAAATAAACAAATAAACGACTTCCGGTAAAATAACCGCCAAAATAGGCTCCCCAATAATGCACCACTGACCCATATATATATATATATATATATATATATATATATATATATATATATATATATATATAGCCAAGAAAATAACAGTACTCGTGGTGTGACGATTGCATTTAGCAGATTTTTCGAATAAGACTGTCGCCTCTAAGTGTTGACTTCTATATTTCACTTTTATATATATATATATATATATATATATATATATATATATATATAAATATATATATATATATATATATACAGGGTTGGTAAATAAATATACTATATAAATAATTAAGACAAAGCAATTAATCACAGTCCCGGAATTTATTATTAATATGGTTCAGGTTAATTCTGGTTAATAACAATAAAATATTATAATAAACAATAATAAATTAATTACCGATATTGTTTGAATTGCAAGTCATCTGCTTCAATGATTTGTTTTGTTTTGTTTTTGTTTTTTGGGGGGGGATATGAGTAATTGTATAGTGACTTTACTGCCACCTTCAGTAAGGAGAAATTACAATAAAAGAACAAGTTTCAGGAAGACAGAAGATAGCGATTGATATTGCATTTAAAGTTTTGAATATTGTAGGTGGCACGGAAACAAAAATCAGAAGAAAGTTCCAAAGGTGCGAAGTGTAGAAAAGAATCTATTAAAATAAAAACTACAGTTGCATTTATTTCAACAGTTAAACAATGAGAGATAAGAGCCAATTGATAAGTTCGCTTAAATTCACGTGGTAGAGTTACCAATGAGGAGAGATCATTAGAACAACAAACATGAAAATATTTATAGAAAAGATAAAGGGAAGCCACTCTACAAAAGTGAGAAAATGTCTGAAGTCGAAATGCCAGGTCAGGACCGATAACATTAGAGACCCTTCTTTGAAATTTGATTTACATAGCCGAAACACCACAGCAAATATGGCTGCAATATTCAAGGTAGATTAATAAATAAATTTGCAAGATGAATTCTGACGAGAAAATATTGTCTAGCACCACACATTGAAGCAAACGTCTTGGCATACATAAAGTATATTTAGTTAGCAACTATAAAATCAAGTTGAAATTCTTTGAACTGCTTTGAATATTGCTGTCACTTATGGTGCAGTGCTCCTGCTGTATATTTAGAGATTCTTGATAAAATCCAAAGACGAACCAGCAATATTATTGGTCCTGACCTGGCATCTCGACTCCATCCCCTTTTCTGCCGTTTTAATCTAACTTCCCTTTGCTTTTTTGTTATAGTGGAACACACCTATTTTATAGTTAATAGACTCTCCCACCTATAATAAGTAGGAGTAGTAAGAGTAACGAGGGAGTTGCTCAGTGGGTCGGTCAGTGAATCGATGCCGGACGACCGTTAGTCGGATACTAAAGTATCAGGACCACAACTAGATTTCTCTGCGTCATTACCTATTATATCAAGTTCCTAGCATTTTGTACGTCGAACCTATTTTAGGACCGATTTAGTACAAATACAAGCCTCCACTGTGAGACTACTCCATAACACTTTTCTAAGAATAATTTCATGATCCCTGTTCGGATGAATTTTTCGCTATGGTACCTCGACTTTATGAATTTAAGCGAATTATTAGATTGACAGCCAGGCTTCATCAATTTACAAATGAATTGGCTAATTGTAACCGTACGTTCTATGCTAAGAGTTTCTTCTATGGCTCTTCACGTTTGGGCAACTCTCTTCCGGCTTCTTGATTTCCAGACAATTTTGATCTTCAAAAATTTAAATGCAATGTCGATCGCTATCTGCTGTCTTTTTGATTACGATTTTATTCTTCTAGCTCCCTGATGTTTCTCTTTTTTAATTGGTCGTCCCCAACTCAATAGCCCGTTGTGTGCTTTCTTTATTGTCATGCATGAATGATAGGATTTTAAAAAAATCCAATTTTCGAATAAGGTAGTGCATATTGGAAACGAAATTGTTAATAAACTGATCGAAATAATATTTTTCGGATTAAAAAAAAATACATTATTTACATTATTCGGACTATTGTCCTCATCTTTGTCTTTTAAAAAAAACTAGATTAAATTTTGACAGTCACCATAAACTGCTGATTGCTATCTATACATTGTCTGTAACTATAACCAGTTATTTGGTGTTATTTGTTGAGTGTTGAAAATATACTTTAGAATATTCGAGTGAGTCTCTTTCTGTTTTGTTTTTTGTTTTTTTTTTTTTTTTTATGGCAGGGAATACGGGAAAATCTACTCACACATGAAGGGGAGACTTGAGGCAAAAAAAAATATGGTTCTACAGAAAGATACTGAGAATTCCATAGACGGAGACGGTAAGCAACGAGGGAGTCTTTAAGAAAAATGACAACAAAGACAACATTTATACATAGAATCAGGAAGAGACAGATGGAATCTCCTGGAAATAAAATGAAGAACGAGATGCTGAAAAACGAACAAGATCTTGCGTATTGAGGTCGTGATGTCTACGGCCATATCGTGTTAAAATACCGGTTCTTGACTGATCACCGAATTTAAGCAACGTTGAACCTGGTCAGTATCAGATGGGTGATCGTTCGGGAATACCAGGTGCTGTAAGCTTGGATGTGCCGCTGGTGTAAGGGATAATGATTTCGAATTTCAGTCGGGTTCGTTATATACACCTATGTGAAAATACCTGCTGGAAAGGTATGAATCCAACGCTTAAACATCTGATAAAAATACAAAACTAAATCTTACATTTCGTAAGAATATTGCTTATCCACTTCTGGAATCCGTCAAATTAACATCAGCCGTGAAGGGTATTTGGTTTCGGGTACTTCGAACATTCGATCTTCTTTTTCTTTTTTAATCGTTTCACACCAAGAAAGGTGATAATGTCAGTAGAAGGCATGGAGTTACAGTGAATGAAGGCTTCAGTGGGGAGGAATTAACAAAAAAAGAGCAGGTACAAAAAGAGAGATGTCGATTGAGCTTGCATTTAATTTTTTGAAGATTGCATTTATCATGGAAGCAATAAATCAGAAGAAAGTTCCACAGGCGGTAAGAGCGAGAAAAGAATCTGGTAGAGTAGAAGTGGCAAATGCATCTAGCTATTTCAACAGTAGAATGGTGAGACCTAGTTGCCAATCTAGTAGCACGTTTAAATTCATGTAGTCGGGGTACCAAGGTAAAAAGTTCATCAGAACAGTTGCCATGTAAATATCTGTAGAAAAGACACAGGGAAGTCACGGTATGTCGGTGAGAGAGTTACTGAAGTCGAGATTCCTGGTCAGGATGGATTACATTACAGACCATTCTTTGCTTCTTGTCAAGATTCTCTCGAGATGTACAGCAGGAAGGCCAGATCAGATTTGCACGGACGAATTGTACATTTATAAATGGGCAAGATATATTCTGACGAGAAAAGGATTCTGGCACGAATAGACAAGAGGGATTCTCTTAACGCCTGACGCGATTCGTGCATTCTGTTATTCGGGTATCATGTATGTGTATATTTTGAGTTCAGCTGGGCTGTTTATATCGGTACAGACAGAGAAATCATTTGAGACTCGATTCTACACTTGTAGGCTATGAGGGAACCTTCTTGGTCATACTGATACATACCGAGCTCTTTTGGTGTTTTGATGTGACACCGAATACAAAGTTTAATATGGTATTAAGGTGTGGCCGGTACATACTGAGGTACAGACGCTAATATCAGCTGGTCTTCCCGACAAAAAATCAGTATCAGATTGTCTAAGTCAATGTATGTGGATGTGTGTACATGTATTTATCGGTGTCCATGTGTATAGAAAATGCATGCACATTTAATTGTGTATGTATGTATGTATGTGTTCGTTTTTTTTTTTTTTTTTATAAAGGGGCGTGGAGATGTTTCTTGCCTCGTCACTTTTTTGTGTGTGTGTATATATAAATATGTCTGGGTGCTTATGTATTATAATCTGTGTGTGTATTGTTTTACGTAAGAGGTTAGCACCCCACTCACACACTCGGGATTAAAATGGATACATTTTGTCGGGAAAACCAGCTGATATTAGCGTCTATTCTAACGTAATTTCAATGAAAAAATAAATTGAATAACATATGTATTTTTTCTTTTCTCCTCAGTAATTTTATAATTTTAAACTTAATAGAGATTAAATTTAGATTTTAAAATTGGTAATTTTTACTTTTAATTTTAATATCAAATTTTATCATATAATTTAATACTTATTGGTTAGAATAAATTATATTTTAGTATAACACGAACTTTAAAGCTCTTAATAGATATTATAACCTTACTTCGTTGTCAAGTTTTTTGAATTCTCTTATACTTGTGTTTTGATTGGTAATTCTAGCTTATGTAACAGCGTTTTCTCTTTGCGAAGGATCGTTAATTAAATTGAAATTTTTAAAACAATTTATTTTACATTCAACATTATCACTTGATAAGACACCAGAGGTGTTGAAACAAAATGTCTATTTTTGTAGTGATTTTATAACATATTTATGTTATAATTTTTAAATAAATAATTATATCTGCTCTACTCTGTATTGAGCACTCTTTTAAGAATAGTAATTGTTGGTTATCGGAATTTATTCCGTATACAAATCATATACTTATATATATATATATATATATATATATATATATATATATATATATATTTTACTATTTTTATATTAATTTGGTATATATCTACATGTGTTAAGTCTCTGCTACGTATCAAACTCAATACAGTAGTAATTGTCTGCAAGATTACTATACTAACGATTGCACTATTTGGGACACGCACATAAAAGAGGATGGTGGTTGATTTTATTTCAGTCTTAAACCTTTTGATTTTTTATGACTAGCGATAAAGCATGTGAAATTGGATCTACCAAAGCAGCCACACACTTGACCAAAAGAGAATAAAATAATAGACAAATAAAGGAAATCTTTTAGGAGCAATTGACAGCAAACCGAGAATTTCCGGTTACAGGCTTATAACAACAGTCACATTGAAGTACTTCAGTGTTGGACATTTCGCGAACAGGGACGGACTGTAATTCCGAGGCCTAGTGTCCCAAGTGTCGAACGTGCAAGAGAATCTTTGATTTGACTAAATAACTAAAACTGGATTCAAGTCCTTATTTATCGCCATGGCGTTTGTTTTAATTTTTCTTTCCCTTGTGAGCGTGCAACGGGACTTTCCCAGTTTTTCGTTCACACCGACACAGACGAAGATAGAAACGTTGGATGGAAAGAACCCTGTAGTATTTATACACTACAACGTTAAGCCAAAACTAAACAGTATTCATATTCTTCATGACTTGAGCAGACCTACAACAGACCCTGAAGCGTCAGTAAATAACGTTACCGAGTAAGAGCAGAGTCGTAATTAATTAATAAATCGTCGAAGATAAAACTGATCAATAAATGCAATAGAAATGAATTCAATTCATCCCTCAAAAGCGCGGAAGCAATTGCCATGCAATAAAACAGCCGGTACTATTTGAAAATGAAAAATAAAAGACTGAGCGAGAGTGTGTGGGGAAAAGGGGGAGAGAGAGGGGGAATGGGTCACGTGATGGCTATTAACAGCCAATGGACGATCTCACTTGACGACTGAGATAACTGTTCCTTCAGCAGTGTCAAGAATCAAGGGGACGTGTGTAATCTAACTAGCTTCTTCTTTGTTTGCTGTTAATATTGGCCTGGCTATTTTTATTGTTATTGTTACCATATGCGTTGGAAGTGGGGCAATCGCGGCATTGGGTTGTTGTCTATCTTGGAGAGAATGGCAATTCTCAACGGTGTTTAAAGGTTTGTAGCAGGATTGTCATTGCCGCGATGTCATGAATGATTGCATCATCAAAATTCCTCAGACAGCTTCCTTTCGGAATGGATTTTGATAAGAACGAAATATATAAATAAATAAGAGCAAGTCCCTTCTACCTTTATGCCCGCATCTAACTCTTCACAACGTCCTCATTTTGTTGCATTAAGGAAATTTTAATTCTTTACTACTCCTCTTTGTCCTCATTCAGCCATTCATTTACAGAGATTCTTTAACTATGTCATTCGCAGTTTTCAGTATGCCCCGTGAGTGTTAGGTTCTCTAGGCCATCTTTCGTCATAATGCATCACAAAGATTTCAGCTGTGTCTCTCTCTGATTGTCAGTATAGGTTTTATCGTGGTTCCTATTTACTTCCTCGTTGCTCACATGCTATGTCCATGATATTCTCAGCATTTGTCGATAGAACCACATCTCTGCGGCTTCGAGTTTCTTCTCCACCTGTAAAGAAATTATCCATCATTCATCGATATATAGGAAATTTGATTTTACATAGGCGATTAACATTCTTTTCTTTGGGCAGTCAGTTAGGTGTCATCCGTGATACACGCTTAGGCGATCATGTATCTTTCGATACATGACTGACGGGGCAGATTTTTTTTTAGGTTGCTATTTCTTTCTGCGGTAGACCAGTTGCCATCCAAGGCTATAGAACCCGGTCTGTCCTGCTATTTAGCCATAGCTTGGGTGGGGGGAGAAGAAGAGGATTCATACCTTTCCCAAGAATATTAGCACATAAGTGAATGTAATGGATTCGACTGGAATTCGAACACGGCTCTCCGATTATCCATTATTCCACCGTAGGGACATTCACCAATTTTGTCTTGATTTTCTAACGGTACAATCATGATTATTTATTTGTGAGCTAAACTTTTGATTACCGATAGATTGGAATTTTTCGGAACCCAGATAATCCATAAGCTTTGATATCATCGAGATTTTGGTTAAAATCAAGTTTGTTTTTTTTTAATTGTTTAAAACTTTTTGAAATCGAAATTCTGAACGTTGAGTATTTTTTTTTTAATTTCTCAAAATGCTCGTCTGATAAAATATTAGAATAGATTTAGTTCGGATAACCAAAAAATATTAAGGAACTTTCAATCATTGAGATCCGGAAGATTGTTGTATGGATAATCACGGAAGAATTGTATTTTTCATTGTGTAAAAAATTCCAGTTAGATTAAAAGGTAAAAACTCAGCCCAGTATTTATTTTGAAAGCGGGTAACAAAGGAAACATGGCGAACAAGAGGAAACATGGCGAACAGGAAGGCATCACATAATTGTAAAGAGATGTAAAAGGAAAGAGCTTCATGTTGTAAGCTTGGTTTAACTGGACTGGGATATTGTTGGAGGGAAGCAGATGGGTTTAAAAGTAATGGCTAGAGAGCAAAGTCTAGAAAGAAAGCGGACAAGACATTGAAAGAGGCGACGGAAAGCGATTCAAGTAGCAAAAGAGGGATGAAGAATTGAGTGATAAAATGTTTGAGTCGATGGAGGGATGAGTCATGTGGAATTTTGCTAAGACGTTGTAGTTCGGAGAAATCTACAGAATATTAAGGCAAAGGAGCGTATAATTTGAGACATAACGAAAAGTTAAGAGTAAAGAACGATCAAAAATAAATAAATGAAGATTGATAGATAGATCCCAAATGAATGGACTGATATAGATAGATAGATAGATAGATAGATAGATAGATAGATAGATAGATAGAGATAGATAGATAGAGAGAGAGAGAGAGAGAGACAGAGATAGATAGATAGATAGATAGATAGATAGATAGATATGAACAAACTGAAATAGATAGATATGAACAAACTGAGATAGATAGATAGATAGATAGAGAGAGAGAGACAGAGATAGATAGATAGATACATAGATAGATAGATAGATAGATAGATAGATAGATAGATAGATAGATATGAACAAACTGAAATAGATAGATATGAACAAACTGAGATAGATAGATATGAACAAACTGAGATAGATAGATAGATAGATAGATAGATAGATAGATAGATAGATAGATAGATATGAACAAACTGAAATAGATATGAACAAACTGAAATAGATAGATATGAACAAACTGAGATAGATAGATAGATAGATAGATAGATAGACAGATAGATAGATATGAACAAACTGAAATAGATATGAACAAACTGAAATAGATAGATATGAACAAACTGAGATAGATAGATAGATAGATAGATAGATAGATAGATAGATAGATAGATAGATAACAAACTGAAATAGATATGAACAAACTGAGATAGATATGAACAAACTGAGATAGATAGATAGATACAAATAGATAGATAGATAGATAGATAGATATGATAAATAAAATAGATAGATATGAACAAACTAAAATAGATAAATATGAACAAACTGCAATAGATAGATATGAACAAACTGAGATAGATAGATAGATAGATAGATAGATATGAACAAACTGAAATAGATAGATATGAACAAACTGAGATAGATAGATATGAACAAACTGAGATAGATAGATAGATAGATAGATAGATAGATAGATAGATAGATAGATAGATATGAATAAATCTATATCCAATGCGAGACGAAAAGAAACAAGAATATGAAGGAAATGAATACATAAAATTGGAAATAATAGAAAAAAATAACGTCATTTTGACCAAGAAAAATGAGAAAAAAAGTCAATCTAAATTTCTGAATCTTAAAAGAAAGAAAAAATTAAATAAAATCAAAATAGAGATAATATAAAAAATAAAATAAAATTAAAGAAAATGAAGAAGGCAGGTACGCGCGAAAAATAAATGAAATCAATAGAAAGAGAGAAGAAGGGGGGGAATATAAACATAAGTTAAGAAAAATGTTTAATTGAGAGAAAGAAATAAAGAATAAGAAAAGCTGATGGAAACAAAGAAGACAAAACGAAAGTAGATAGAAAGAAAAAGGAAAGATACAAACAAATAGAAAAACAAACTGAAAAGTATAATAAAATAGAGTAGGAAAAAGAAAGGAAAACAAAATTTGGCGGAAGAAGAAAGAAAGAAAGAAAGAAAGAAAGAAAGAAAGTACAGTGAATCCTAGTGGAAAAAAGAAAGAAAAATAAAATTTAATGGGAAGAAAGAAAGAAAGAAAGAAAGAAAGAAAGAAAGAAAGAAAGAAAGAAAGAAAGAAAGAAAGAAAGAAAGAAAGAGACAAAGTACAGTGAATCTGAGTGGAAAAAAGAAATAAAAACCCAAAACGAAAGGAAAGAAAGAAAAAAAAGAAAGAAAGAAAGAAAGAAAGAAGGGAAAAATTGGTAGAAAGAAAGAAAGAAAGAAAGAAAGAAAGAAAGAAAGAAATAAAGAAAGAAAGAAAGAAAGAAAGAAAGAAAGAAAGAAGACAAGCACAAAGAAAGAAAAAAAGAAAGAAAGAAAGTACAGCGAATCCTAGTGGAAAAAAAGAAATAAAAACAAAATTTAATGGGACGAAAGAAAGAAAGAAAAAAGAAAGAAAGAAAGAATGGTAAAAATTGATAGAAAGAAAGAAAGTCGCTCTGCATTCAAGAAAAGAACTTTAGAAAAAAAAAATAGAGAAAAGAAGTAAAAAACAGAAATTTGATGGAGAATATGAAAAAAGACGAACCGAAACGAAATTGAAGACGGGAGAAAGAAAATCATTCTGAAGGAGATTAAATGATTAGCTTGAATGATATTTTGTTGACTGTTGACATGTTGGAGCGTCCACGTGTGAATCGAGCCACAAATAATGGAATAATGGGCAGACGACAGTCAAAGTGTTTTTTCTCTCTCTCGTTTCCACTCCCCAAATTACAAAGAACGGCAAATGGCGCCTCTTGCCACAGTGTCGTGTGCAAAACTGATCACCTTCCAACGAAAACATCTCTCGTAGACACTCTCAACCAACTTCATACATCCCTCCATGGTCTAAAAAATTACGATTTCACCTCGCCCAAGAGAATTGCTTCATGCCATTTCAGTTGTTTTGTGTAATTCTGAAATTAGCATTCCCATCCATACCCGAATTTTCTTAAATTATTCCCTCTTTTTTATGTCTCTGTGTGTGTGTTTTCCATTAAAAGATACGATTTGATGACAAAAAAAGAATATTTCGTCTGAGTTTTCCATTTATTTACTACGCGAAATATTGTTTTTTTTTTTTTTTTTTTTTTTTTTTTGTCATGCAAATGTATCATTTATGTTGAGGTTTGTCAAAGAATATAAACGTACGGAATATATAAGCAAACACCGCAAATACTACAATTTTCATATTATTACGTTAAAAGTTTTAGGATAATGGTTAGTGGCTTGGATTGAGGAACCGGAGAGGCTAGTTTGAATTCCACTTATGTGCAAATACCCTTGGGAAAGCTATTGTCGTAACCAGGGACTAAACAAACGGAAGCACCGTTTCAGTTATTATTCAAACACGGGAGTATCGTGTCGGCCATATTGTGTATACGTGAATAAAAAACAGGAGTATCGCTTCGAGAGACAAAAGTCATCAAACTAAACTGCGTTGTCGTTATTATTGCAGAACCCCTCTTACCAAGTTGTGACAGGTATGAAGCAAGCTATGAGTAAAATAGCAGGACAGAATGGATCCTATTACCTTGGCAAAGATAAATAAACTCAGAATTCAAACCGGATCAGGCTAGACTAAAAGTGTCTACACATACAGCCTTGGACGGCTTGTGAATCCAACATCCAAATTCCCACTCAAGTAAAGACTCAAGCATATACCGAAAAAGCATTACTTATAGAATCAAGTATAAACCCGACCAATATTTATTTATATAATCAGGTATAAAGCTGACTAGTGTTTACCAATAGACATACGTATAATCCCAGCCAATTTTTACCTATACACTCAAGTACAGACCTTACAAATATTTACCTATAAATTAAAGTACAAATTCGGCCAATGGTTACCTATAGAGTCAAATATATACCGGAATAAGTTCACCTAAAGACTCAAGTATAAACCAGACCAATATTTATTTATGTACCCAGGTATAAAGTTGGCTAGTGTTTACCTACACGCTTAAGTATAATCCCAGCCAATTTTTACCTATAGACTCAAATACAAACCTTAAAAAATACTTACCTATAGATTCAAGTACTGATTCGGCCAATTGTTTGTCTCCTTCCTTCCTTCCTTCCTTCCTTCCTTCCTTCTTTCTTTCTTTCTTTCCATTAATTTTTGTTTTTCTTTCTTTTTCCACTCAGATTCACTGTACTTTGTGTGTCTATTTCTTTCTTTCTTTCTTTCTTTCTTTCTTTCTTTCTTTCTTTCTTTCTTTCATCCCATTAAATTTTGTTTTTCTTTCTTTTTTTCACTAAGATTCGCTGTACATTTTTTCTTTCTTTCTTTTTTTCTTTCTTTCTTTCTTTCTTTCTTTCTTTCTTTCTTTCTTTCTTTCTAATTAGAGTCAAATATATACCAGAAAAAGTTCACCTAAAGACTCAGGTATAATCCCGATCAATGTTTACCTATAGACGCAAGTACAAACCCTAACAATGTTTACCTATAGACTCAAGTATAAACCAGGCTAATGTTTACCTGTAAACTCAAATATAATATAAAAAAAACGCAGATGCTGACATTAAATAATCCTGACTCATATATCGTAAAATATATCAACCTATCCCATGTCTTGGACCAGGTACGAGAAATAAATAGTACCACAAAGAAGAAATGAAGGTACCACGCTCTGAAAATTCCTGGTTCTGACAGAAATAAGAACCGTGAATCACACACAAGATTTTATCGAAACTTTCACTACCTGTGCGTGTTGTGATTGTACATTTCAACGGAAATGTGTGATCAGATAATGACCATTGGTGCACAGCCTGATTCTTTTATCGGTTTCATTCCAAGCAAGACAATAAAGCCACTAAAACAGAACGGGTTACTGGGTGTGAAAGAATTGGGAATAGAAATATTAATAATGGTCCGTAAGAGAAAAAAGTAATTAGGAGGACAGTAGAGAGCGATTAACGTTGCATTAAAATTTTTGCAGATTAATGTTGGTTGAAATGCATGGAGGCGGAAGGGATTTCCATAAGCGAGAAGTGCGAGAAGAGAATCTGTTAGCACAGAACATACTGCTACATCTAGCCTGCTCAACTGTCAATTGATGAGATCTCGACGCCAGTCTAGTATTGCGCTTAAATTCAAAAAGTCTACGGACTATAGCGAAGAACTCATCCGAACAATTACCATGAAAGTATTTATAGAAAAGGCACAAAGGATCTGTTCATTCCGTAAAATACATCTTTTAGATGTTTTGGTACACATCATCAATGATGTTTCTAGCCTAGGTTCATTAGAGGTTTCAGGTCTTTCAACTTCATACCCCCTCTCCACGTTGGCCCAGCCGATACTGATCGGGTATCAACTTTTGTACCTTCAGTTAGCTACAATTTCAGTTGCTGCACATGAATTTTCCATATCTTGTCTAAGGCCCAACAAAGTATTCGGTTTCCTGCGATGCGCAACATTTTAGTGTCCTCCATAATAAACAGTTATCGCAATTTGATAAAACGACGAAAGACAAGTTTTTCTTTTCCTGGAGTGTATAGACCTTTTTGGCGAACTTTGTATATTCACCGTGATTTGCAATGACTTGTTGTCACTTATCAGGCAGCACTTCGATAGCTTTTGAGTAAAATTCCGCATATTTAAATGTGAAAACATTTTCGATGACGTGTTGAATTCGTTTCTCATCAAATAAAATTTTCTCCATCCTAGCGTTTAATAATGATAAAAACGGTAATAATCGGTTGTTACAAGGTCAGGTGAATATGATGACTAGGGTAGAACAGACCAAGCAAGGTTCAAATATTTTTCTTGTGTTATTTTTGTTGTATGCGGTCTTGCGTTTACATGGAAGAGAACAAAATTTTTAGTATTGACGAACACATGTCCTTTTCGTATTTATGGACACCTTCCAGATGCTGAACATATAATTGTGCATCTAGTGTTCCATTGCTTTTAAATAACTCTAAATAAATAAGATAATACCTCCACAATTCAACCACAAGATTACCTTACATCACAAGGTTACCTTACATTTATGGTGTACAGCTTTTAGAATCGATTTGGAGATTTATCCTCATAAATTCACCGCATTTTACGTTGAACAGTGTCGTATGGAATACATTTTTCCTCACAGGCTATGATATATTTAATAAACGGTAAGTTATGCTACATTCATCATTACAATTGGTTCCTCAAAACGGAAATGACTCAGTCTAATATATACTGGATGTCAACTACTTTTTAATCAATTGTTGCATTAGAATATATACTCGGTTTTACTGAGCACCACGACAAGGTGAAATGGTTAGCAATGTTGTCTAGATTTATTAAAACCGAATAGTGAGTTCGATCCTCACTGGGTGCTTCATACTTTCGGCCTTATGTCACAACTAAGCTACGTTTAATAAATCTTTATACTTGATTTTGAAGAAAAAAAAATGTAATAAACATCTCTGTCGAATAAGCACACCAGGGGGAAAGGACTAGAATTTTATTAACCTACCCCGGGGCGTTTATTTGTTCAGAGAAATATTGTGTGGATTGCTTCTGTTTATACTGTCCATATTTGAATAAATATTTGCTGAAAGCAAAGAAAAATCTTCGCATCAACTATACATATGATGAATGTCGAGGAACGCATTGGCTGAAACAGTATTATAAAAACACAGTTTTAAGGATTTTCACCTGAAGAGCTCCTGAAATTTTGAATTCCTTGCCTTTAAAAACGTTCAGGTGTATAACGCGCACCTGAAATTTGGTAATAAATATTTCGGGGAAAAACTAATATTTAACTGACGATTTATTTATAATTATATTTTTTCTTACTTTTAAAGATTCTACCATTTTTTTTTTTTATTAAAACATTATTTTTGTTTTTATTTAATCAGTTTATGGAAATAAAAAGGACACATATACTTAACATAAGAAAGTGACAGTTAAAATTTCTAGAACACTTAATGAGGAAAGAGCGATTGGAGACTTTGACGCTCACAGGGCTTATTGAAAGCGAGAGAGACGGAGGAAATCAGCTCATAACCTACCTTTTTGTAAATGGATGGTAGAATATGGATTCGGAGAGCTAACAAAAAGACATTTACTAAGAGCCACAAAGAACAGGATATTGTGGAGAGTCACGATCGTTAATGTCCTGAAGGGACACTGCACATAGGCGAAGAAGAAGTAGAATTCAATTTGGGGCTATCAGAGGGCTACTCCCCCCTCCCAGTGTATAAGGCTACCATCGACCTATAGTAACTTTTTTTTAAATATTTTGGGGAAAAAAGAAAGTTGCACATTATATAGGTGACAATCGAGTAATATCTATTTAAATCTTCGCATATTTCAAAAAATATTCACGATGGTTACATTTATTGTAATTATTCTTGCAAATACGCATTTTTCTAAGATTTGTAAGCATAAAAATTACGCCATGCATATTACATATATCTCGGTTACGTGTGTCGCCATATTTGGACAGTAAGATCGAGAGTATTCTATATATTGGAACCAGATTAACTAATGCGTAACAAAGAGTTTAAATCACTAAACACTGTATTTTTTTTTTAAAGTATTCACAATGCTATTAAACTTTTAAGCTTCACAACTGTCGGTGTCAAAAATAAATTACAGTGTCCGTCTATGCTGTCAGCGTTGTAGATGTGTTAGTTAATTTCAATGATGGCGTCGTTCACAGAGTCATATTATCCTTCTTCCTCAAGAAAGGAAATAGTAATAATGCACACGTCTGTTTTATACTACTTCAGAGAAAGAGTAACTATGACTTTGTTTCTTTTAGTGTGAGCGTGTTTTCGCCTCAGCCTTATTGCAATTTTGTGAACATGCCTGCGCATTGAATCTAAATACTTAGATTTTGTGTTCCAAAATTTAAATTATATAGCCTCTTACTCTTCGTCGTTACAAACCAGATATAAAGCTTAATGAATATTAGACTTAGGTTAAATTTTATTGCTACAGAATCGATGTGTATTTTATGATGCAATCCGCACATGTTTAGAAAAGCAACCAAGAAAGAAATAGATATACATTCTCTCATTCAAAGAGGAAATACCACGATTAGAAAGGAAGAAGATTATATTGAGAGTTTGATAAGGTATCCTGAGATATTTGTGCATATTTTTTAATGTGTTGTGAGCGTCTACTATTAAATCTGTTGCAATTAATGGTGGACAGGTATTTTTGATATACTCATGTATGATTTTCGAAGCTCAAGATTATGTTTAAAATTCTAAGTCTTTTGTTTGTATTTTGGTATGCATCGTGTGTTTCTAAAATCTATTGTTATTTTAAGAAAAAAAAACTGTTAGTATATCGTCGACATCTGTCCTTGTGTACAAATACCTCACAATTGCGAAAGAAAGGAACGATATTTTCAAAGATATTTTTTTCAAGTCATGTCTCTTCAGGGCGTCAGCAATCATAACTCTCCACAGATTCTTTTTTCTTTGTTATCTGTAACTTGCTATGGCTTCTTACGAATGATAATGGAGTGGTTTCCTGTTGCGTTCTCCACGGTTTGAATTTCAGAGTCTTATTTCTCTAAGACTGGTTGCCTCCCAGAGATAGACAGTCCAAGCTCCCTTGTTATTTAATCCATAGCCAGTGGAGATAAAACGGTTTTATGCCTCTACTAAGGCAGCGCTTCTTAAACGTTTTACATTTTTAAACCCATTTTTCATGACGAGATTTTTTGACGACCCCAGGTATTAACCAACTACACTGAAAATACATCCAGTGTCACTGCTCAAGTCACAGCAGTTGCGTCGCACATCACTTTAAATATTGGGCGTTTGTTAAATAACATAGAAGCTGAAATTCAAGTACTTAAATTTAATTTTCGTGACCCAAGCATTTCGCTTCGGGACCTCATTTGGGGTTACGACCCATTGTTTAAGAAGTGCTGCCCTAAGGGAATGCAACAGACTAACCCTAAATTTGAACTTAACTCGCTGATTATATCTCCACACCGATATCCGTTATGCTAACCGAACGTCTACATTTTAAAATTAGTATATCGAATCATTTTCCACCATTTCTCATGAAAAATTACAATATGCAGTTGCAAGTATACTCATATCATTGTTAATTTCAATGAGATATATTACTAAATGGCTTTCTAATAAATAGTATAATTTGTTGCATATGAGATATTAGGCTTCACTTGAATTTAATCGCCCGCTTGTGAAAACCAAGAAAGACTTTATGTTATGGAAGTAGACTAAGTTTAAAGGATAAAACACTCGGATGCTGTGAGCTATACTTAACATCTCTTGGAGACAACATCCAAGTAAATAACAGTTCTATGGACCCATCCCTGATATTTCTACAGTCCTATGTGAAAGCAGAATGCGCGTTGCAGGACACTGCTGGCGAGCAAAACAAGAACTCGCGAGTGATCTACTGCTCTGGACACCTATCTAGGGAGTAAGGCTGGTCGGTCGCCCAACACCCACGTACATTGAACAATTATATAGAGACACGGGATGCCACCCTAACGACTTTCCGACTTTGATGGTGTACCGTGATGTATGGCGTGAGAGACTCTTGCAATTCCAGATTTACCTATAGGCTTAGCAGGCTGAAGCGTAGAGCCTCACTATCGAGAGGGGCGTCCAGTCAAGGTGTATAATATCTTGGACCCTGTCAAAGGCCTTTCTTACACATGCTGTCATAATGCAAAGAACCCTTCAGAATATTTCCTTGCATTACATTTTAGAATAATTCTGTCTTAAGCAGATAACTCGATGCTAGCATTAATTTCTTTGTAGATTTTTTAAAATTCTAGCATTCATGTATTTTTTCAATCACTCACTGTATTTAATCATAACATCTTATGTCTTTAGAGGAGGAATTGTCAAGTGGAATTTTAAACACTCGTCATCATCCTCGGCTTTACTTAAATTGATTAATTTAACATTTTCATTTTTCTCTATTCGTGGTAATAGGGTATTTGGAGAGGGACTCACAAGTGGAATAGCCTAGAGTCTCTCTTCATCCAAATCCGATCCTGTACTCGTGAAAACCTGAGCTAGCTCCTTTGAAAAAATAAGAAATATTCATTAGAGCTTTCTCTAAATATGAGATTTGACAGAATCGAAAAATATTGTTTTTTTTCAACATTTTAGAAGAGGTGGTCCTGTTCGTAATATAAATACAGTATCAAATTGATCTCTTACTTTTTAAAGTGCTGTTCTTTTATTATTTACAAATGTCAAGTTTGAAACTGTACTTATGTCATTGATAATAATGTCTTCTTCCTCGATTAATAATAATATGCGGTTATCAATGTCATAAGCAGTTTCTAACTTGGCATTTATAAGTAAAAAACAACGTACAGATAACTCTATAAGAAGTCAAAAATCGATTTTATACTATTTATATTATAAACAGGACTGGTATTCTAAAAAGATAAATCATCGATATATTTCGATTATGGCAAATGTCAAGGTCTAAGGATGTTTTAATATGGGGTGTTCCAATAACGTCCATTTTCTTAATAGGCTTCGATAACTTTAACACATTGTTTAATTGTTAATCTTTCTATGGATGAAATTGCCAAAGACTTAAGTTGTTAAATCTGAAAGAAAACAAAATCATTAGACACTTTAACTTAATTCACATTTAAAATCGGTCCAAGTTATTGGAACACTCTATAACTTACAAAAAGTTTTCAAAAGATTTCTTTTCTTTTCTTTTTTACTTATTGACCAGTTAATTTAAGTTGAGTCAAATGTAATACGAACACGTGCCATCGCCATTACTTTTCTGTAGTAGTTTATTTTAGTGGAAAAATTTTAGCGAAAAACCTCAATATTTTCTGATAAACCTCGCTTTATTCAGATGTCAAAGCGAAAGAGAATGAGTCGGACAAGTTTTATTTATTTCAAATCTTTTAAGAACGAATGAGATCTAGGTTTCCTGACCATTTTTACTAGATAAATGCAAAGATGAAAAAGATGTAAAGATGAAAAGACGAAAAAGATGTAAAGATGAAAAGATGAAAAAGATGAAAAGATGTAAAGATGTAAAGATGAAAGACTCGAGCGCATAGCGCTCTGCGAATGCCTTAGAGATCGCATTCATACGAGGTCTGATCAATAAGTATCGGAACTGTTGCTATGGTAACAGAACTAAAGTACATGAAGTTAAATCGCTTGAGATAAATCGACCTTGTATTTTGTCGCGCATGCACACAAAGTTATAACGTTCTCGCTCATTTCCTTTGATTATAGTAGTGCTTGGAATGAATGTGTGTAGAGTGTGACGGTCTCACCACACCAAATAGCTTCTATCAGTGACCATGGCTTGTGCAGCAGTCCGACAACCACCATATTCTCCAAATATCACCCCTTGCGACCCTTTCATCTGCAAAAAACAAATACCGCTTGAAAGGAACAAGATTTCAAGATGTCAATGAAATCCAAGTGACTGCGACGAGGCAGCTGCGCGCTAGACCAAGAAAGAAGATCCAGGAATGTCTTCATTAATCAAAATGACGCTGAATGAAGTTTCCGTCTTCAGAAGGGGATTACTTTGAAGGAGATTAAATGCCGAATTATCATATGTTGTAGTTTTTTTTTTATAGCGCAAGTCCCGGTACATTTTGATCAGACAACGTATATGTTATGCTAGCTAATTCTGCTTCAGCACCCGAGGACGTGTACTTAATTCACAACGTATCGTTTTTTTTATTAGATCATCTTTTTTTTAAGACACGTACCCTGCTTTATAAAACACTAGCAGGCATCGTCCGCTCACTATCGCTTCGCAAAGTAAGATACATTCACTACCTGAAATGTTTGAGATAAAACATTGAAATGGTCATTTCATTCATAAATTGCCTTGTTAAGGAAAGTTTTACAAATAGATGCCAACTTGCTGAAGGCCATGTAAAATGCAAATTTCAGACACTTTTCTGCACTATATAAGAAGATATTCCTAAACAGAACAATTTTTGATATGAAAATCAAAACAATCCTCGAATAAAAAAAAAGTACTGAAGGACCCTTAATGAAATAAACTTTTTTTTAAATCAATATGCAAATTAGTCAAACCTGAAGAATGATATTGCCTAGACGTAGATAATATATAATGCCGATATTGAGTTCTCATTTTGAGTAAGTTCACGTCTTCTTATCATCTCTCAGGGGCTTCTGTGTCAAAGGACAGAAGGGCAACTGAGGAAAATTATACTGAAGAGGTGCCCAGCCCCGGGGAACAGCTGTCCGAGGCCGCGCTTTCCCATTGCACCAGAGGGAGTGATCGGTGCTCGCACCGAGGCCAGCGCAACTGACGGTTGTGGGGGCTGAAGGGAATTTGTTCCTGTCCCCACCTAAAAATAGACCTTGTGTCACATCTCATCCTGGTGGGGGGACAAAGTAAATTCCGCGTGTAAATTAATATGAAGTAAAACTGGGGGTTTTTAATCTCAGAATTCGTGGGAGAATTGAGCTCCAATTTCGCATGTTTTCATATAGATTTCACAATATAGGCTCTACTTAATTAGCCTTTAATTTACTCTAACTGTTTAATGTATAACTAATTCTAATTTGTATTTTTCCATCTTTACACTATATTAATTTTATCTTATAAATTTCCCCCTGTTGTGTCACCCATGAAATAAAAATAATTGTTTTTACGGAAAGTAAGGACCTACGTACATCAAATAGTCATTAAATTAAGTGGCAACAGAAGAATTATCATTGAATTATTAAAAGGTAAGCTTAAACATTAATTCAATGCGTAAATGCAGCAATAAATTTGAATTCTTCTGTAGTTTATTGATGCCTATCGCAACTACTCCTCCCTAGCTATTGTGGTGATGACCAAGCCAAGCCAAGAGCCTTCCAAAAAAAACTTAAAACTTTAGCTAGCTTAAAATTCTAATCTTGCTGCAGTTTTGGATACAAAAGGAAAATAAGTTACTCCCCTTGAACCATGACAGCAATGATAATAGTATAATATATTAATATAGACTTTTAACCTCGCATAACCTGGACACCCTGAATCTGAGCTCAACGAAAATCGTTCCCTACGCCTAATTTTTTTAGGTCTTTTAAATGAGTTATGAATCATTGAAATCGGACCAGTGGGAGCGGAGGAGTTGCTTGGACACACACACATACACTGTACTTTATATATAAGTTTGTGAAAAGAACTAAATAAATTACCTGTTTGAATTTCTGAGATGAATCAGTGTCATTATTCCACAAATTTTTTCCTTTCTTATTTTTTTTTATTTTTTTCTTTCTTTTAGAATTAAGATTGTGAATGTTCAGATAATTTGTGGAATAATGGTAAAAAATAAGCAGTACTTTCAGTCATTCTATATTTTTAGATCATTTTTAATTTTTATACTCTCTCTTTTTTTTTTTAATATTTTTTATTTCTATGTTGTTGATTATAACAATTTTCAGATCTTATATATTTTTTAAAATTAGTGTTTAAAGTCAAATGTCAAACAAGCAAAATACCATCAAACGAAATTCAACCTCTCATCTCATGCTACGACAGGTGGTAGGGGCGTTCCTACTTGAGAGAGTAAGCTTCAGTTGTAGAGATGAGATGGAAGTTCACCTCAGAATCTGCTTTCTACGAATTCGACAAAATTAAAGAATATATCAACCGAAAGCGTTGTAATACCAATTCCAAAGACGCTAGTAAAAAAAGAAGAAATATATAAATAATAGAATGTTGGGAATCTGGCCGTTTGCAAAAGCGACAAAACAAATAACACCTGTGTTCTTTTGAGAGAATATTTTTAATTCTTTCTTCTTTTCTTACTTTTATTTTTTTTTAATTTTATTCGTTCTTACTTTTTTCTGTTCTTTAATTCGTTTATTATTATTTCTGTCCTTTTTTTTTCTTTTTTTTTTCTTTTTTTTTTCTTTTTTCGGGCTACTAAGGCGAGGACAATTATACAATTATATTTCTGTCAACTTGTATCTATTCCCAAACAGAAAGAAAGAAAAAAATCAAAAACACCACCTGCATCACAATTTGTAGACAACATCACAAAAATATCCAACTCTGAAGCAATCTTTTAAAATTGCGATTAATAAAGATGTCACTACTATTCGCACAATCCGTAAATGCTTGAAAGCAATTTTGAATACCTAATAGCAACCATGAATTAAATCAGGCAGAACTCATACTCTTCTTGATATACATAAATATATTTTTTTTTAAATTTATAACATAAATATGTTATAAAATCACTACAAAAATAGCCATTTTGTTTCAACACCACCGGTGTCTTATCAAGTGATGATGTTGAATGTAAAATAAATGGTTTTAAAAGTTTCAAATTAATTAACGATCCTTCGCAAGGCGAAAACGCTGTTACGAAAGCTAGAATGACCAATCAAAGTATAGGAAAATTCAAAAAGCTTGACAACGAAGTCATGTTATAATAGCTATTCAAATCTTTAAAATACGGGTAATATTAAAAAAGAATTTATTCTAACCAACAATTACTAAATTATATGATAAAATTTGATATTAAAATTAAAAACTGCCAATTTTAAAATCCAAATTTAAACACTATTAAGTTTAAAAATTATAAAATTACTGAGGAGAAAAGAAGAAATATATATATATATATATATATATATATATATATATATATATATATATATATATATATTTATTTATTTAAAAAAATATGATTCCAAATCGCGACATAAGAAGTCCCATGTTTCAAAACAAGAGCCGAAAACTCAATATAATTATTTAAATTATTTAAATTAAATTGAGTTAAAATAAGCTCTGTTCCATCTTCAAGCGAAATTTTTTGGGAATATATATGTTATATATATATATATATATATATGTTATATATATATATATATTATATATATATATATATATATATATATATATATATATATATATATATATATATATATTATTAATTAAAGAATATTAATCACTTAAATCCATGGGTAATAATTTTATTTCATGAGTGCTCTAAAATCATCAGCTCTCAAAGGATTTGCTTGTAGGTCTTGAAGATTGTGAGCTGTTTTTAAAAACTCTCATGAAATAAAAATTATTACCTATGGATTTTAAGTGTTCGATATTCTTTAATTATAAATATGTTTGCTGTCTTTTGACATAGAGCTTTACCTGGATCTATATTCTCCTGGAAATTCCATACGGATTACCATATTGCATCATTACTATATATATATATATATATATATATATATATATATATATATATATATATATATAAATACAAGGTTAGTGTAGATGGAATAAACTTCCAGTAACCAAAAACACTATTTTTAAAAAAGTGCTCAATGCAGAGTAGAGCGAATAATATTTATTTAAAAATTATAACGTAAGTATGGTATAACATCACTACAAAAATAGCCATTTTGTTTTGACATTTCTGGTGTCTTTTAAAGTGATGGTGTTGCAAGTAAGATAATATGTACTCTTTAAAATGTTTTTATTTTACTTTGCAACACCATGTGTGTGTGCAAATATATAGAAAAATAGGAAAGAACCGTTTGGTTAATAATCCGAAGTTCTTTAGTATTTTTGTTTTTATTTTTAAAAAAACAGTGCTCAGTACATAAGTAGAACCTTTATTATAATTATTAAAAAAAAAAAACGGTTAACATAATTTTTTTCTAAAAAAACAACACAAAATTAAAAAAAAAACAGTTAACACAAAATTGAAAAGGGTAAACTTCCTCGACATAACTTTAGACTTAATGAACAACATATATCTACTTTCCAGAAAACCTAACACTAACCCCTTGTATGTACACCCCAGGTCAAACCATCCTCCATCCACAATTAAGCACATATCCTCATCAATAGAGAAAAGAATCAGCATGAACTCCGCAAATGAAGAAATATTCCAAAAACACAATGATTTTTCTAACACAGCTCTAAAAAAATAGTGCATACAAAAACACTAACATCAATTATAAAAACAATTGTACTAACAAGAAGAAAAACAGAAAAAGAAAAGCCATTTGTTATCCCCCACCCCCGTTCAACCAAATTGTTAGTATTAAGCTAGGACAAAAATTCCTAGCTTTAATTGAAAAACACTTTCCTACTGATAGCAAACTTAGCAAGATATTTAATAAAAAAACACCTTAAAATTAAGTTACATCTCTACTGAAAATCTAGAAAGAATGATTAAAAAAACAACATGATAATAAAATCCTGGAAAAACACGCATGCCAAAATCAAATTAATAATAACCCTAAATTAAAATTCGACAAAAATAATGAAAAATTATGTGATTGTAGAAACCCTGAAGACTGCCCGTTGGATATTAGATGCCGCATAGAATCTGTGGTATACCAATACACAATCTCGTCTATTGAGAATCCAAACATTGAAATGATATATATAGGATCCACGACGAATGAATTTAAAATTAGGTGGGCAACATAAAAACTACTTCAATAATATTAGAAACAGAAATCAGACATCCCTATCTAAATATTTTTGGCATTTAAATGAAACGAATAAAATACCAAAAGTAAAATGGAAAATAATAAATAGAACAAGAATTTGTAAAACCTAGGATGACCCATGCCCTTTATGCCTACATGAAAAATTACACATTATTAAGTTTTTAAAAAAGAAAAAATTATTAAATCAAAGACAGGAGATAACGGTTTTTTGCCGACACTTACAAATATTCGCCTTAAATTATTAGCTTAAAAATTTTAAAATTTCAAAGTCTATAAACAAGTTCAATTAAAGCAATAAGTTTAAAAACTTAACCCTATCTTAAGAAAAAAAAACCTTTATGAAGCCGTCAAAAAACAAATTGTAGTTCAATACGACGTATTCATATACAAACAACCCTTTTAGAAAAAAATCTTTACGTATACAAATACACATTTAACATATATTGTTAAATATAACAGACAATGAATATCTATTATTTCTTATCATGAGCTGTTCTAAACTTCGTATATTCGCTTTAATTTCAGGTGAAAAAAAGACAAAAAATTGTCCGTCATGTGGATATTTTTTATAAGCTGGCCATTGATCTAAGCTTTCGGCTCACATGAGCCATCTTCAGAGTCGTTTTACTGACATTTAAATATAGATATTCGCCATCAAAGTTGATATTCTGTTATGCTGACAGTGAAAAGAATACTGAGCTGTTACGTGACATCTGTCCTTCTTTATGGCAGCGAATGTTGAACGATTGGAAGAAGAGATTCGAGGCGACGGAAAGATGCTAAGGATATCATTGACCGAGTGTATGGGAAACGATGAGGTCTTATAGATGATGCAAACATCAGGAAGAGGTAGCTGAAGTTTCTGGGACACATAATGAGGAAACAAGGCCTGGAGAATCTGATACTCACGGATCGAATAGAAGGAAAGGGAGACAAAGAAAAAAACGCATGACATATATAGTAGTCTTGGGCAAGTGAATGACAGGACGTGGTTTGGGTGTGATTTCAGAGAGAAGGAACTTGTTAAGAGCTGCAACGAATAGAGGGAGGAGGAGATCCATGGTCGCCTACGTTTTCAAAGGACATGTCACATAAAAAGAAAGAATTGGGTGTTCAATCTCTGAGCCGGGCAATGGTTACTTGGACTCAGTGGAAATGGGGTGAGCAATAACTGAATACAACTAAGAGCTAGACGTTATATCCAAAGACCTGGACAATGGAACTACAATAATTTACGCACGTAAATAAATAAAGGGTTCAGTTCGAAATTTTCTGTTGGTTAACCGGATCGACAAGCAACTGATGAAGGCCGCAAGGCACAACCGCCGAAACTTTATGATAACTACAAAAAACACGAGAAAAATAGTCTGCGTGTAAATAATGATAATTACTCATCCGAAATATTCACAGAGAAAAATAATTGATGCTTAGATCTTTCCTCACATTTAAAGAAGTGTGTTGTCGACCAAGAACTTTTAAGCACTACGAATATTGCCGCTAAAGTTTTGTCTAGGTCAGGATCGATGCATACTCCCCTTGAATGACCAGGAGGCAAACCTGATAACAGGGCCCTGTATGATGCTTTGTGACCCTCGATATCTTATAAACAATTGCTTTTGTTCTCCCTAAATTTATATACGTTACAAATTAAACTAAGTGCAACTGACTACGAAAGGATAAAACATTTTCGCGGATTTTGAAGTTATTCCGGTTTTTTTTTTTTTTGGTTTTTTTTTCCAAATCCGGGAATTTCTTTTACTCATGGTAAATCTCGAAAAAAAAAAAAACAAACAAACAAACAAAAAAAACTATATAAAATTCACTAATTTTTATCCATAATGTTGAATGTGTTACAATTATTAAACATTTTAACTAGAAAAAATTCTATTTAATGTTAAAAATTGGAATAATCTATTATGACATGTCTCTAATTTGTATTTAGATGCATTGTATTTATTTTCAATTTTTCTAGTTGAATTGTTCACCTATATTTCATATGATCCATTATTATACATAATTAGTTCCCAATACAATTTGATGTTATATGAATACAAGCTTATGAAAATAGGGATGTAGTAGAGTTAGAGGGTCCTAACATAGATTCGGGGAGGGGGACCCGTATCATAGATTCTGTGGGAGCCACAAGACACTTGCACTAGTCCGAATAATGTAAATAATGTACATAATACCTCATCTCAGAAATATAGACAGATATGGCATTTCTGTAATTTTTATGAGATACATTGTATTTATTTTCAATATTTCTACTTGAATTGTTCACCTATATTGAATATGATACATTATTGTACATAATTAGGTGACAATAAAATTTGTATTTTATATGAATACAACCTTATGAAAATTAGGATGTAGTGGCCATATCACAAATTCGGTGGTGGTGGGGAATAGACCCTTGGACACTATATAAATTTTACTATGTTTATTCATAATATTGAATATGTTAAAATTATTCAACTTTTTAACAAGAAAAATCACAAGTTGATGTTAAAATTTGCCGCAAAACATTTATTGATTTATTTAAGATGGAATGATCTAGTTTGACATGTCTCTAATTTGTATTTAGAGACATATTTATTTTCAATTTTTCTACTTGAATTGTTCACCTACATTGTATATGATCCATTATTGTACATAATTAGGTTACAATAAAATTTGTATTTTATATGAATACAACCTTATGAAAATTGGGGTGCAGTAGAGATGGAGAGCCCCGTATCATAAATTCGGGGAGGAGGGGCATGAAACCCTTATAGCGGCCCTGGCTTGGATTACATTATGCCTACGCAGGAACCTTCTGTCAGAGAGAGAGAGAGAGAGAGACAGATAGAGATCCACGAGGGTAACCTAAAAATATATGTTTTTTTATTGTCCGCCTCTCCTTGCGAGGTTCCATGTTGTCTGCACTTGTTTGGTTATTTCAATAAATGTTTAAACGAACTGCAAACAACGTAGAAATCGAAACACTTTGGTGCACACGCATCGTTCAGTTAAGGTCCTCCTGATGGGTTTCATACAGAAAGGGATGTTGACCAAGGTGCGAACTGAACGTGGCTCGTTACCATTGACTCAACAGAAAAGATATTCAAAGTGACAAAATTATTCTCCTTCGGCGTGTTGTTTCCCTGCAAAACGTGGCCATAGACTGCCCACAAATTTTTCTCATTTCGCTGTCTCTCCCAATCCATGTTCTGCCATCCATTTACACAAGCTCTTTAGGTATGTTAACCGCTGTCTTCATCTGTCTCAACTGCATTTAATATGTCATGTGAATGTTAAATTCTCCAAACCCTCTTTCCTCGGTATGCGTCCTAAACATCTCAACTGTCTCTTTCTCCTTAAAAACTTCCTCGTTACTCACATGTTCGATCCATGGTATTCTCAGTATCATTCCACATTTCCATTCCTCAAGTCTATATTACATACAAGACAAGAACATGACTCTATTCATATCTATATGAACAGACAGATATATATATACAGGGTTAATCGAAAAGAATGAACCGATTTCATTACGCAATATTTTAATAAAGAAAACACCAGCCAAGTCACAAGTATTCAAGTGAAAATCAATTTTTTTTGTTTTAAGATGCAGGATCTTCTCTTTGTTAGCCATAATTTGTCTTGGGATTGGTAGTGGTATCCCGTTGCCTTCTCCATGGTGGTTTATGGAGACACCACCTCTAGTTAGCTGGCCCTTGATTCAGAGAGTTCCTCAGCACTTACGCTAAGGATATCATGGAACGAGCGTGTAAGCAACGAGAAGGGCTTAGAGAGGTTGCAAACAAGGAGGAGGCTTATAAACATCGGGAAGAGGCAGCTGCAGTTTCTGGCGTACATAATGAGAAGGAGGGCCTGGAGAATCTGATACTCACGAGTCGAATAGAGGGAAAGAGAAACAAGGGGAAACAACGGGTGACATACCTGGCGGACTTAAGCAAGTGGATGACAGAACGTGGTCTGCGGGAGTAAAGCAGAAAGAGGGGACATGTTGAGAGCTGCAAGGGGTAGAGGGAAGTGTGGAGCCATGATCGTCCATGTCCTGAAAGGACATGCCATCTAAAACGATAAGATCTTCTCTTTGGCTATTGTTAGATGTTGTTCCACGAGGTTTTTCTCCGGAATTTGCTGGTGTTATGTTCCTTGCTGACTGCCAGGTCGTGTAATTTAATTAATGTATGTTTGGGCAGTAACCTTTCTTTCAAACATCTTTCATTGAATACGGCCGACAGGGAAGATTGAATTAATTTTTCATTAAGTTTTTTCCAGCATCCTAATGTTTTGAAAGAGTTAAGGAATAAAAAAAAAATGTCGATAATTTTTATTGTCCCAAGCGTTTCCGGTCACTTCTGTAGCCATTTTCAAGGGTGTTTTTGCCTCTGGCGTTGTTATATGTTCCCCTTGTTTTAAAAAACAACGCAAACATAATTTACAACGTAACAGTCAAAACATTAGATGAAAAATGACGTTTGAAGTAATAAAATATAGTGATATATAGATAAATAGATTTCTATTTCCCTTCTCTATCTATCTATCTATCTATCTATCTATCTATCTATCTATCTGTCTATCTATCTAGGTATCTATCTATCTATATCTATCTATCTATATCTATCTATATCTATCTATCTATCTATCTATCTATCTATATATATATATATATATATATATATATATATATATATGCATATATGTTTCATTAAAGACTAGAGACAAGGTACTACGATTAAGCTTTTTATTTAATTTTTCTTGTGTTTGAACAAGTGTTTTCTTTTCAGAGTGTGTAGAAATTGTTCAAATGTTCTATGCTTTCGAGAGCTTTTGGCTATACATTTAGCCATTATTAAGGATGATTTCATTTTTGCTTTGCAATTGGGTTTATGGGTTTTGTGTATATTTTTAGTGCTATAGAGATTTTTTTTTTATTTTCCGAATACAGTCACCACATTGTGGCCGTGTTCGCAGTTAATATTATTAAGCGTTGGCTTTTTATTTTTTATTATTAAGGCTTCCATTAGTTTTAATCTTTTTTTACAGGTGGATGAGTTTATTATGTTTGTGTTTTCTACTAGTATGTTTCGTATGGAATCTGGTAAGTTTGTGTGTGTGTTTAAATGGGTTCTAATGGAGCTGTGATCAGATAGGTTTAACGTAAGACGTCTGGATGGCATATAGTTGAAGTAATAAAATATATTATAGTGATATATAAATAAATAAATAAATAGATAGATTTCTATATCCCCTCTCAATCTATCTATCTATCTGTCTTTGTGACCGATGAAATTATTTTTGAATTCAGTTTGATCAAAAACACAGTTTCTTAAGGGGCATTTGAACTCATAGATAATGTTCACCTAGTTAAAAAGCAAAAATAAAATCATCCTTGATAATGGCTAAAATATAACCGGAAGCGCTAGGAATTATATATTCGATATTTGGATAGTTTCTACAAACGCTGTGCCCAAAAAAGAAAAATTAAATAAAAAGATTAATCCTAGTAGCTTGTCTATCGTCTTTAATGAAACATGTATAAATGAAGGGTTGCTGCCTAAATTTGTAATTAATATATATATATATATAATATATATATATATATATATATATATATATATATATATATATAGATAGATAGATAGATAGATAGATAGATAGATAGATAGATAGATAGATATGAACAGAATGGGATAGATAGATAGATAGATAGATAGATAGATAGATAGATAGATAGATAGATAGATAGAATATTAAGTATATATTAAATAACATTAATTTTCTTTTCTATATTATTAATAAATAAATGAAACCAGCCTTAGAAACATAAATGGAAGAATAATAGCAATAATAATAACAAGGTATCAAGGTGATTAAACTGTTCTACAGAAATAAACCTCAAAGTAATCACAAACTAGACGAAGAAACCAAATACGTTGATAGATATCCCCCTGTTGGCAATGACAAATAATTTAAACTCAATACTTACAACAGAAACTAAAAAAAAACACTTAATTCATGTGAGCATCCTTGACTGAAACAAACGTTTATGGAAACAAGAAGTGTCTTGAATTAAAGTTAAATTGAACATCATCGAAATGTATTTCTTGCAACCAGTAAAGTACATTGTGTTCTGATGTATTTAAATAAAACTTTATATCTTTTAAATAAATTTACAATTTTTATTGGAAAACATATCTTCATTTTGTCATTTCGGAGGGAATTTTTTTTTTAAATTGTACAGATGATTTATAGACACCATGCATAACAAAAATGGCGCAACGCGAACCGTCATGTGAAAACGCAACACTTTAAAAACGATATCACGACACTGGAAAAAAAAAACGACGACACCGACATAGCAAAAAAGAAAGACTAAAGTCATTAAGTCTAGAGTCAACAGTTATCCATCCTACATATTCTCATAATATACAGCTTTTACGCCGTCCTTACACGCCCTTGCCACACCCTCACTCAGTCACCCTGTGCCTGGAGTAGTTCTTGGCCTTTTTGTATTGCGTGAATAGTATAAAAATACAGATGTACAAACATATCCAAGATTATGGATTAGCAGGGGGGGTCAGAGGTAAAAGAGAGAGACTAGGACCAAAATAATAACTAAGTAAATAATAAATAAAAGAAAAAACATAAAAATGTTTTTTTTTTCTTATTTATATCGGGATTCCCTTGCTATAATTTATTTTTTCTGTTCTTTTGTTAACCCATTCTTTTTATACATTTTTTTTTAACTTGCTTTCATTTTTTTTTTTTTTTTATCACTATCCCTTTTTTTATTGATATAAATAAGATGTTGGACACTGCGGAAAAAAAAAGAAGATAAAAAGTACAATGGAAACTATACCTACGATAGATGAGAGAGTAGAGGCCATGATAGATGATTATTGGTTTTGCTGAAGGTGACGAGACTCTGTAAGAATAAAAAGACAAAGAAGTAAAAACAGGCAGAACAGTGAAAAAAAACAAAAAAAAAAACATTCTCATAACTTATATAAAAATCGCACATCAAGATGACGCAAATAATTTTCTTGATTTCCATATTTTCAAAACACCAGTTTGCGCGTGGGGTAGCTTCACTCAAGAGCGCACATTGCTACGAAACCAAAACATTAAAAACTTGAGTCCTGTTCTTAAATAGCCTCGTTAGATCTAGACTTTCTGATGGATGTGATGCCTCGCACAAAACTGTTAGCTGTATATGACTGCCCTCTCAGGTCAATGGTTAAAAAAAGGCTTCGAGCGAATGAAAACTTAACATCTTAGCGAAAACCATCATTCTTCGAACTCTGTGAATTGGCGCTACAGAATCACAAAGAACTGTACAAAATAATAGAAATCATATCACTTAAGGACCTTCCACGGAAGCAAAAACGGATAAAAAAAATGAATAATACATGTAAATTGAAGAGAACAAATGACATAATTATGATAGTGATGTTCCATACCACTTTAAACAAAAGGTTAGGAAGACGCCTATCAGTACTAGAAAGAGTTATAAGAGTTAGTGGACATGAGATACTTATTTTCCTGAAAATTTGTTTTGATAGGATGATTTTATAAATGTCCATCGACAGTGACACTGGCTATTTGGTCAATGAATGCCGAATATTTCATTAATAGGAAGCGGACAATATTATTATTACTAGTATCATCCAGCATGTCATGTATCATTGATTATTCCCAAGTAATCATTTCATTTGGTTGTTCTCTGTCTCAGTTGTTCTACTCAATCGTTCAGATAAGAGCCTTCAGAAATAAACTGTGCAAACCACTTTTCACACGTTCGATTACTCACCTCACCTTCTTCAGAAATTTTAGTTTGTCACGTTTTAACTTTATCTGAAATATTTTTTGAAATGCCATATTCCATCAAGACTTAGGCAATCCCTGCGTTTCTCTAATTCCTCTTCTTTGTTATAAGTGAAATTCCGTGTTTTATTAGGAAAGATAGTGGAGTAGTTTTCCTTCAACGCGATTTAGAATTCAGAGTTTTCCTTCCCTTTTCCGCTACTAAAAATAAGAGAATCCAGTTTTATTATGCCATAGACGATGGTAATGGAAGAAGATAGGTATTCATATTTTTCCCAAGTACGTGAGTGAATTCACCTGATTCGTCCGGAGTTCGAACTCACCACGCTGATTCCATTTTCTGCACCGATGACTGTAACAGTTATCAGCACCTCCTCTTAAAATATATCAGCTCCTCCTCTCAAAATATAAAAAAAAGCAGATATACACCGAAAATGTTGCTTATTTTTTCTGTCCGCCAAGTATTTTGAGAAATAGAATATATCATATACGTAAAGATAGAGCGTATGTAAATATAAAGGTGGACACACAGGTCAACACCTTTTTTCAAATCCATGACAGATTATAAATGCAGCGAAAGTGATCTCTTTATAAGGATCTGGGTATAATAAAAAAATATGGTTTCAAGGCATGCTAGATATCTGGTTAAAAGTGATCAATATCAGAGATAGAGCGTATGTCAATATAAAAGTGGAGACTGAAGTCAACAAAGGTTTTCAATGTCTATGATATAAATGTAGCGAAAGTGCTCTACATATCATTGAGATTGAGAACTTTTATATAGAAATTTAGCATAGCGTAAAACTATATTTGATCACATTTAGTTAAGATAACCAGTAGAGCATTTTCGATGCATTTAAAACCATCATGGACATTTGAAAAGCTGTTAACCTCAGTGTCATTTTTTTCATATCTACAAAAAGAAAAAATCCACGACATATATATATATATATATATATATATATATGTATGTATGTGTGTGTGTGTGTGTGTGTGTGTGTGTGTGTGTGTGTGTGTGTGTGTATTGTGTGTGTGTGTAAAAATGTTCAGATAGAGCAAAAAAAAAACTATTATGTAAATTTGTATAATATTTATGCATTACACCCTAATCTTTATTCGGTAAAAATTTCATTGCTAATCATGCATTACTTTTTAAGTAATACACATATTTATGTCTTTGTTGTTTCCGTTCCTTATATTATGGCCCCTGCTGTTGTGTATATATATATATATATATATATATATATATAAATATATATATATATATATATATATATATATATATATATATATATATATATATATATATATATATATATATATAAACAAACTACATTTCAAAATGATGAGACCAGCCTTGGTAATGTTTTTAAATTGGTTCAAAAAGTATTTGTTTTGTACTTTAAATGAGAGAAAATTGTTTATATGCTTTAAAAAAGTGAGACATGTTTTTTTATTAGAAATTATACTGACAAATCTCAGTTTGTTCATATCTATCTATCTATCTATCTATCTATCTATCTATCTATCTATCTACATGTCTGTCTGCCTGTCTGTTTGCCTTTGTGACTGCCGCGTGTTTATGAACACACGTGAATCTATTGGCCAATCTTTTGCTGGTTTATCTATACTTGTTGAATTTCGGAAATTTCATTAATTATAAATGCTGGTCTTAGAAACTGTAGGAAATACCTAAGCTATTTTGCATTCTCCATATGCAAGAGTAGGAGTGAAGGTTATATCATACAACTTTTAATATATGGAAAGATCCAGGCGTTAATGTTTGCCAAAATTAAAATTAAATCGCAAATTTATCTTCGATTCGACCAAGACAACCATCGATGCAACTCATTTAAAATGCAATGCCAACAGCCTTACCAAATGAGCCGTTATATTCTTTCACTGAGTAAGGCTCTGTGGTTATTGAATCAAAAGTTACATTCGAGGGTCTTTAGGGAACGTTTTTCTTTTATTATTTTAAAGAAAATAAACTTTATTTTTCGTATTTCCTTTTTCATTACATCAATGATTCAGGCGTTTCGTTATACCGAATACTGTTAACTCCCCAAGTGGACGGGTTTGAATTTTTAAATATTTATCAATACCGAAGCAGGCAAACCTCAAGCGGTTTTCAGAGCTTCATGAAGCGTTCTTGGTCAGCATGCTTGCACCAATTACCCACGACGACAGACACACTCCGTTAGGCGAATGCACACAAAATGCACGTTGACAATGACGCCTAGCAAGACACACACACTCACACACGCGCATGCGCACAGTCTCACACAAGATACACACATACGCACACGCAGGCACACATATACTGTGCACGTTAATATTCTATATAACAAAAAAAATGCTACATATGCACTCTCTCAGTAATATAGACTATAAAAAAACACAATTATCATTCGAGTCACAAGGCCATAAACGCACTGGAGCTCCTGATATATATGGACAAGACATATTATGTCTACTTATCTTTAACTGATCCTTTCAAGTTGTCTAAAAAGTTTCTTGATTTTAAGATGAAATTCATCATAGAAGTCACCGTAATTTTCTTGTTTTTTCTCGTGTCTTTATACCGTATTTAGTTTTTTTAAGGCACCTTTCGCTATTCCAACGCACCAGCAACGGATTTTGGTTGCACATTTTCCGTCCTCTGTTAAAACACTTGCTAGATACCTAAATAATTCATACATGATTTGTTGAAGATAACAAACAACTTATATCTATTAGTCTTCGTTTTTTTTTTTTTTTTTTTTTTTCTTGTTAGCCTACATTGTTTACAAATTCACTTATCCTTTATCGTACTGGAGTTTGTTTTTTTTTTTTATCTCTGATAATAATTATCCAAACAAAACAACTCATATAGAATATAAAACTACAATTTTTTCCCGTAGATTCACTTGTCAACATTCTAATCATGCTATATACGGCAACACGTGATATAAAAACAAAACTTGCAATAAGAGAGTCCCTTTTTAATAACACAGTAGTAATTAAAAAAATGTAAACAAAAATTAAACATTTTTGAAGCTATACTCATTAAGTCAAAACAGCCAATCTTCAACAATATATCTTCGGACTGGGATCAAAGTGTGGTATCTGTTTTCTTTATTTTACATAGGAAAAGGCGCCTGGTCCCGGGAATTCCAACCCTGCAGCAGCATCTCTCTCAGTAATATAGACTCTGAGAAACGCAATTATTATTCAAGTGACATGCCCATAAACACACCAGTGATCCTGACATATGTGCAGAAGACGTATTATTTCTACATATTTTTATATTGATCCGTTCCAATTGTCCAATCAGTTTCTTGATGTTAAGATAAAATTCATCAAAGAAGGCGCCGTTGTTTTGTTTTTTTTTTTTTTACCCAAGTACTTTTCGACCTTTCCCAAATGTATTAGCACGTAAGTGAATGTAATAGATTCGACTGGAATTCGAACTCGGCTTTCCGATTCCTCAATACGAGCCACTATCCATTTCTGTGCCTTCTCTCTCTCTCTCTCTCACACACAC